>VKOC01021213.1:0-63379 GCA_009364415.1 Spea multiplicata | reverse complement strand
AAAAAAACCCGATGTTTTATTTAAACGCTGTGCGGCCGCAGACCCCTAAGGCCGGCCTTGGTGGGGACTTCCCGGCCCCTTAGAGTGGCGGACCCGATCGTAGGTAGGGTAGGGGCCTGGAGCTGCATGCGGCCCTCCTGTGGCCCGGCCCACCGGGCAAATGCCCGGTGTGCCCGATGGCCAGTCCGGGCCTGACTCTCACACACTTACATTCAGCATAACACCCATCACTCTCATACACTTACTAATCCACTCTCTCCTACCTTTTCTTCTTTCACTCTCACTTTTCCTCCTTCTTCTTCTTCTTCTTCTATTTCTTCTTCTTCCTGTTCTTCCGGTGCACTGAGCGCGGCGGAAGACGGTGGGCGTGGCTTCAGTGTTGTGCGCCGGGATTTGACATCAAGTCCCAGCGCACAGCCACAGTTGCCGCGCACATCGTTACTGAAGGCGTGCCGGCATGGTAGCAGCCCTCAGATGAGCGGCAGCCGGGGCGGACCGCCCCCCCCTCCGCCAGGTACGCATAACGGCTGAGGCCTCGCGGTCGTGGAGAAGAGTGAGAGGCGGCGAACGGTTGCTGAGAACTTATTCCTCAGCGACCGTTCGGCGCCTCTCTCTCTCTCTCCTACGGGTCTATTTAAAAAAAAAAAGATGCTGTTTCAATTGGGGGCACACCGGGGGGCCAGCATAATGTAGGGGGGGCATGGCCCCCTCTGGCCCCCGCCTGCCGAGCCAAGCTTGGGTATACATTCCCCCCTCGATTTTGCAGGGTTTTATACGACATATAGGGCAGGCTGGTGCTCCACCCCGCAGTTTACATGCACCTGGACTGACACGGGTTCCAGGCCGGGAGTTTAAGCTGACTCCAATGCACTGGTCAGCTGCAAGTAATTAGCTGCACTGACTGCATTATAACCTCACCTGTTGGACAGAGAGAGGAGAGAGTTTGTTTGGAAGCAGCAGAGCTTGCTATTCACAAAAGAGACCATCAAAGAGGTTGGTGGGATTATGTTTTGTTTTAGTTTAGACCCTTAACCCCTTAACGACAATCCCCGTACATGTACGGGGTTGCCGAGCAACGAGTTAACGACAATGCCCGTACATGTACGGGCTGCCGTTAAATAGCTGCATTGCCGCGATCGTGGCGTTTTCGCCGCGATCGGCGGCTTTGCAGCTTCCACGGAAGCCTCACAAGTGAGGCTGACCGTGGATCCGGGGAGGGCAGCCCTCGGCAGCCCTCCCCGGAAGAAAAATGGCCGCCGCCGCACCGATCATCAAAGATCGCGGCGGCGCCCGGCTAAAACTGCTTAGGAAGTGATCAAAATCGCTTCCTAAGCATCCACTATGTTGCTGACATGCCTCAGTATCGAGGCACATCAGCAACACTACCCCCCCGACCCCCGATCGCCTTGTGATTGCTCCGAGGAGCAACCACAAGTGCCATCCTGTGAATGACGTTGCCGTCATTCACAGGATGGCATTAACAATAGATCTGAGTTCAGAGGGTCTATCCAGACCCTCTTGAGAACTCTCGAGCTCCTCCTGCAGGTTGAATGCAGGTACTGCATCCAACCATGCAAGGTCAATGGAGCCCAGCTCACTAATAAGAGTGAAAAGTAAAAAAAAAAAAATTAAAAAAAAAAATTGGTCAAAAGTGTTTAAAAAAAAATTAAAAAATATGGTAACATGTAAAAATCCCCACTGTCACCAAAAAAAAGTTTTTAATAAGCAAGTCCTAAAATTCTTTTTTTTTTAAAAAAAAATTCCAGCATGGAAAGAGTTAAAATATTGGCATTACAAATGCCCATAGGGTGTCTAGTATTAAAAAATATATGATTTGATGGGGTAAATTGAATTGGCCGGCTTCAAAGATGTCCCAAATATATCCCAAAAATGGGACATGGGGCAGATGTCTAAATGGCAAAAAAATACACACCTCACAAAGGCGGCATTTTACCTCCCAAATAACCCTACAAACCCATGCATGGGGGGTATCAATGCGCTCAGGAGATGTTACTGAACACATATTGGGGTGTTGTGTGACATGGACATACACCAGGAGCGATAAATTTATACCTGAAGTACAACATGTGTGAAAAAAATACAAAAAAAATGTACTACTATAAAGTTTCACAAAGGGTGGTGGTAAAATTAGTGCATGGAAAGGGTTAAAATTCCAGCATTTCAAATACCTTGGGGTGTCTAGTTTTTAAAAATATATGATTTGATGGGGTAAATTACGTTGGCCGGCTTCAAAGATACCCGAAATGGCACATGGGGTGCAGAATTACCAGATTTGGAAAAAAAGGTTTTGAAATGGCAAAACGCTACCTGTACTTATTGCCCCATAACGTGCAGAAAAAAGCAAAAAAACATAAAAACATTGGGTATTTCTAAACTCAGGACAAATAGTAGAATCTATTTAGCAGGTTTTTTCATTAGTTTTTGCAGATGAGTAAAAGTTTTCTGTTTAAAAAGTGAGAGAAAGTATTTTTTTAACAAAAAATCCCCATTTTTTATCATTTTTTTTATAGTAAATTAGATGATATGATAAAATGAATGGTATCTAAAGAAAGCCCTGTTTGTCCTGAAAAAAACAATATATAATATGTGTGGGAGCACGAAATCAGAAAGAAGAAAATCACAGCTAAACAGTAACACTGAAAAATGTTAAAAAAACCATTGTCCCACAATATACTACGAGTAAAAACCCCTATTGTCCTTAAGGGGTTAATAGTGAGGGAGTTATATGTTAGTAAGTGCTCAGACGAGCTAGGCTTTTGTTTGTAGAGAATTTGTGTTCTATGTTATCCTGTACATATCTTCATACGTGGACTACAAATAAATCGTGGTTGATTATATAACTGTGATGTGGCGTTAATACCCTAGAGGACCGTGCTGTTTGGTGCCCTGTGTGGGTGCAGGATCACAATATATATATATGCACATATTTTAAAATTGTGGTATTTACACATACATACTTTATTATTTATGCAATGGGGTACCTTTTAAGCAAATAGGACTAATATATAAATTTACTGTTTAATGTAATGTTGCATTATAATCCTTATTTAACTGCCGGTATTTTTTATGGAAAAGCACTCTAGTGATTAGTGTGGATATAAAGGGTTGCATCAAGTATTAATTTTGCTTTTGCCATTAATCATACTATAAACAGCGAAAAGTTAAAAAAAAGATCTTGGTAGGCTGATATATCTCAATAATGTGTTCCCTGTTTCCAACATAATGATAGTATACCCACACTTAAAGCACGTTCATCCTAACTAATAGCTATTAAAGCTAACAATTGATTTACTGGACTGTACACTCTTATTTTGTAATCTTAATTTAAGTTTATTAACACTACTAGCAGGCAGGGCTATACATTATATAAGGCAAAACTTGATGTAAGTTGGCCTGTTTAGCTTTCTGGTGGCTGGGAAGTCTCAAGAGTTCTTGTATTTTCTGTCTTTCTTTGGTGGTGGTTATATGATGTCGCATAACATAACCAGGTGACGTTCACCCTCTCCTAATGACATTGAGAAAATGGCAAACTTTAATATTTTGAGCTAAAAGTTCCTTTATTTTTTATGATTAGGTTGGTTATTCATTTCATTCTTATATCTTATAACTGTGGTCCGCTAAAAAGCATCACAGGTTTCTTTGAACTATCGATTGATGGATCAAAATGACAATATCCATGTATGCATCTTTACTGGAGCGATCATAAAACATATGCATATGTTTGTGTTCTGTAAAATAATGTTGTAGAAATATTTCTGGGGTAAAGATTTGAGTAGAACTATTGATTCCATGTTCTACTATCCAATATTATTCTTTTTGAAAATACAAGTGTAGTATTACCATGAAGGTAACAGTCAGAATTTGACATATTCAGACAAACCAGCTTCAAAAAAAATACATTATCTGGAAAATTGCGAAATATAAAGAAACACAATATTTTCAACATTATATATTTATATACAATATAATATATAATCACTACCATCAAGACTCCATTAACCTAATCATTGTAAGCAAAACATTTTTACTAATAAGCAAAACCTTTTTACTATTGGCATATTAAAGGTGTAATGTATGTAGATGTATGTATATACTGATCAGCCATAACATTGTGAGAACTGACAGATGAAGTGGATAACACTGATACTCTTGTTATCATGGCACCTATCTGTGGGTGGGATATATTAGGCAGCAAGTGAACATTTCCTCCTCAAAGTTAATGTTTTAGAAGCATAAGGACCTCAGTGACTTTGACAATGGCCAAATTGTGATGGCCAGACGACTGGGTCAGAGCATCTCCAAAACTGCAGCTCTTGTGGGGTGTTCCCAGTCTGCTGTGGTCAGTATCAAAATTCCCCCAAGGAAGGAAAAGAAGTGAACCTGTGACAGGGTGATGGGTGGCCAAGGCTCATTGATGCATGTGGGGACACAGGCTGGCCCATGTGGTCAAATCCAACAGACGCGCTACCGTAGCTCAGATTGCTGAAAAAGATAATACTGGTTCGAATAGAAAGGTATCAGAACACACAGTGCATGGCAGTTTGTTGCATATGGGGCTGCAGAAAAAGCAGGGTGCCCATGCTGACCCCTGTCCACTGCCAAAAGTGCCTACAATGGGCACGTGAGTATAAGAACTGGACCACAAAACAATGGAAGTAAGTGTCTGATGAATCATGCTTTCTTTTACATCACGCGGCTGGCTGAGTGCCTGTGCACAGCTTACCAGGAGAACACATGGCACCAGGATGCAACCATGGAGGCCCAACTTCGCAACTTACAGGACTTAAAGAATCTGCTGCTGATGTCTTGGTGTCAGATACCACAGCACTGAGGTCTAGTGAAGTCCATGCCTCGATGAGTCAGGGCTGCTTTGGCATCGAAAGGAGGACCTACACAATAGACAGGTGGTCATAATATCATGCCACCCTCTTTGAATTGTATGTTTTTTTTATATCAGGAAATTATAAAAATCATCTGTTCCTTAGCAGGTCTAAACATTAGGTAAATACAACCTCAGGTTTATTCAACAAAAATAAAGCCAAAATGAAGAAGCCATGTATGAAGAACTAAGTACACCCTTACTTCTTCCATAGGAATTAAGATGCTAAGTATTAGACAGGTGCTGCTAAACAAACATCCTTCATTGATTGATCATCAGCAAGTGTGACCACCTCTATAAAAGCCAAAGCTTTAGTCGTTTTCTGGTTTGAAGCATTCAGTTATGTGTTAACACAATGCCAAGGAGGAAAGATATCAGCAATGATTTTAGAGACGCAATTGTTGCTGCCCATCAATCTGGGAAGGGTTATAAGGCCATTTTCAAACAATGTAAAGTCTATCATTCCAAAGTGAGAGATTCAAAAGTGGTAAACATTCAAGTTGCAAATCTTCCCAGGAGTGGACATCCGAGCAAGTTCACCCCAAGGTCAGATTACAAAAAACAGACATCTCAGACTCTACAGGCCTCAGTTAGCATGTTAAATGTTAAAGTTCATGACAGTACAATTAGAAAAAAGGCTGAACAGGTATGGTTGGTTTAGAAGAGTTGTCTGGAGAAAGCCTCTTCTTTCTAAAAATAACATGGCAGCACAGCTTAGGTTTGCTAAGTTACATCTGAACAAACCACAAGACTTCTGGAACAATACCCTTTGGATAGACAAGACCAAAGTGGAGATGTTTGACCATAATGCACAGCTCCACATTTGGCAAAAACCCAGCATATCAGCACAAACACCTTATACCGACTGTCAAGCATGGTGGAGGAAGAGTGATGATTTGGGCTTGGTATACAGCCACAGGACCTGGGAACCTTGGAGTCATAGAGCAGACCATGAACTATATACTAAAGTATTTTAGAGTCAAATGTGGGCCATCTGTCTAACAGATAAAGCTTGGCCAGAATTGGGTCATGAAAGAAGACACCAGCAAATTAAAATTTTTTAGACCTGCTAAGGAACACATGATGTTATGTTCTGATATGTAAAACCATAGAATTTAAAGAGGGTGTACTTTTGTTTATATCTGTGTGTGTGTGTAAACAGGACTGCATGCATTCCTTGAAAAGCCCAACTTATTGCTTCCTCTGTATTGCAGACACAAAAAGTTGAATTGTACGATTAAAAAACAGAGTTCAGACAGCTTTATACATAGAGATGTAGATACAAAAATAAGACTTAAAAAGACTCACTCCAACTTAGTAAGTGTCCCACTTTCTTTATACATAACCCCTTTTTATATATATGTATAAAAGTATACAATTTACTAACAGGGAAACAAAATGAGAAAATGCATGTACACATGCTAAATGAAAACAAATTCTAAAAGTTTGTACTTGCATTCTGCACTTCTGGACAACACTATATGTTTTTCACGGAAAATTCCCTTTAACACCAATCAATCCTGTTTCTGTAATTTTGTTTTGTGCTGACACAAAGCTTTTAGTGCATAATAGTTTTTTTGTTGAGAAATCATATTTTACAGTTGTTTCCATATGCACATTAGGATGAAAACTGGCGTTCTTTCAAATATTTCTACTTCTTAGGGATTCCACACTTTTCACTTCCTGCCAACACAATTGAGATTTATAACGTTTCAATTCTATTTGTGCTCAGCATAGTCTGTTTCAACTTTTAACATCGATAGATGTCAAAAGGGTATTTTTATGACATACTATTTGAGTCCTTTTTGGTAAAACACATTTGACGGCCAATGTACAAGTAGAACTTCAACAATAAATGGGTAGCTATTTGGAAAAAGTAAAGTGCTTTTCTAGAACTTTCACTTGACTAATGGAAGAAAGATTTTTTTTTATTAAAGACTAAATACGGTATGATTCACTGTTCCTTTGTTAGTAATGCTCACCTGAGCTGACCTGTGTTTGTTTAAAAACTCAATATTGACATACAACAATGCAAGGAATCATTACACCCAGCAAACACACACAAGTGCTATAAAAGAAACCTTAACCTTAACACGGGACAGACTAAGCAACATTTGCTTTCATAATTTATAATTTGCCACTGCACTTTTCTTGAAATATAGCAACAACGATATATAACCTTTGCCTAAGCAAATAATAGTACTAATCACTACCACTAGATAACAATGAACAGAGTAAGCAGGCTTCATTCTACAGCATCTACAATAGTACCCTGCTGAATCCCACTGGCTATAAGACATCCTACATGGTGGCTTGGGACTACTTCCTCTGCAGTCTTGTGATCTTGCTTGCCTGCAGAGGGACAAAGCCCTTTGGCATTCATAACACTTCTAACCATCACATGACATAACCTCATCAATGCAGCGTGTACTTCTGTAAAGCTAATCCCCTAAAATCTAAGGAACCTGGGTATCCTTCCCTACCACACCATAGACTCAATACTACTATACCCTATTATGTGCAACCTACTGCGTAGATCACATTATTTACCTTCATACTGGAAAAAAGGCCTAATGCCCCTACTGGACATGAATAATACACAACCATACTATAGCAGCCCCTAGAAATAGATCTCATCTCAAATTTTTTGTATTCGATCAAATTGTGGATGAATGCTTTTCCTAAAACTTCCCTGCATGCAAATGCAGAATACCCAAAAACCTATACAGGGAAGCAAAACAAACAGCCTCAAACAGAAACTCTCTGTACCTAGGATTCATTGAACTCCCAACCCCCTGATCTGCACTACTGATGTATTAAAATCTAACTGACATCCTTGTGGTTGCACTGCCACCATTATACTGGCCACTAGACAAATTAATGTCCCATGGTACATAGGAAACATACTGTGTGATCTAAAATAAAATAGTAAAACACTTGGTAAGGCCAGATTAAACAGAAAAAGAAAAACAAACAAAGACCTTTACACAAGTGCACTTCTCATTTTGCTTTCACTCTTTTCTTTCTCTTTATTTTTGTGCTATAGTGCTTTCATGAGTTCTTTTCTACGTGCCTCCACATATAATTTATTTTCACCATTCTGATAGGAATACAAAAGATATAATAAGCCACAGTCTCAAAAGTTGTAGGAATTTAACCCCTCACTGAATACCTATTGAACATAACTTAACACTTAAAAACAAGGGAATGAAACCAAAATGAAAGTAATACCAGTCTAAACATATACTAGTCCAACCTATTGGTATGTAGCTGACATTAGCCAAGGAAACGAGCATTGGCTTCTTTTTCTTTTTGTGTATACTAGTTTTAGTGACGGGGTAAATAACCATGGATAGGGCATAGGATGCCACATGGTTATCAGGGATATTTCTACAACTACTACTTTTGTGATATATCCAAGTTAAATTATTGTCAGCTTGTGATAGATGAACACTATCTCTTTTTAGGCAGATAGAACAGTGTATGGGGTTTAGTTAGTTAGGAACCCCTTAGAAGCATCCTGTTCTACCTATGTTTGATCAATTATTGGTGTTCCTATCTTGTTCCTACTACCAATAGATCAGATTAGTATATATTTAGACTGGTATTACTTTTATTTTGGTTCTTTTCCCTTTATAAGTACCTATTCTGATAGGAACCTCCCCAAAAGTAAGTTCCCTTTTTTGTGTACCTCATCAAATCACAAAGTTGCCTTCCCTCACAGCCCTGTGGCCTAAAACTTAACTACCAACAACTACCAACTATAGCAAATTAGTATGAATTAAAACTCCTAATAACCAATCTTCTTAATGGCCAAGCTCCAACACACTGCTTTGTGGCATCCCCAATAATAAACAAGTCAGATCCATAAACATCAACTATGCAGCTGCTGCCCTGCATGTATTTTGTAAAAATTGCAATCATTTTATCTGGAGTGTAGCTCTTTCAGTCTGATGAACAAGCAGAGGGCCCTGCACTCCTGGGCAAACCACCACAAATAGTCACAGGCTGCATATGGGATAGACCCAGGGCCGGCCCTACAATGGAGCCGAGTGGGGCAATTGCCCCAGGCGGCACTTTTAAGCGCTTTTTTTTTTTAAGCGGAGGAGAGAGAGGGGCGCCGAGTGGTTTTTACTTACCCGCTCTGGACCCCTCTCTCCTCTGTGGCGAGTCTCCCTGTTCGGTCTCGGTGACGTCAATTTCCGGCGCTCAGCATTACAAGCACTACAAAGGGAAGGGGGGGTAAGGGTAGATAACGCCGTTGTGAAGTTTAAAATGCCGCGGCCCCCCGGCGTCGGCGTGGGGGTGGCTGCATTTTAAACTTCGCCCCAGGCGGCATTAAGTCTTGGGCCGGCCCTGGATAGATCACTGACTAGATCATCATGGTAAACAAAATCAATTTTAGAATAATTTCTGTAATATTCACCCCCTTGCTAGACATTAACATGTGCAACAGATCCCCCCGAGGACCTACTAGTATAAGCAAAAAAAAAAGCCCCTCTCCTTCCTGTTAATGATTTCTACAGATGTACCTGGACTGAATCTGTTGCCGATAAACCATAACAGCACTGTCCCCAGGGAAAGGAAGAATGGAAGTGATTATCAGTAGCTTGAAGGAAACCCAAATAGATGGAATCAAGGATCCGTTCCTGTAAACAATTCCATTGTCTGCAGTGGATGCCAATATCCTAGAGTAGTCCCAATGTTGATAGTAATGGTATATTTTATTTGGCTATTTGATGTTCTTCATTCAAGAAATAAACATACAACTGGGAAACAGGCCTTTTTTACTCATATAAGCCTTACATTTGAAAGCCCATGGTAATAATGATTGAAAAAAGAAATCTAATCTTCCCTCCCATACACACTTTTTTAGATTATACATTCAGTGTTATTAATTAATTTGATAATTTGTCAGATTTTGACCTACTTCAAGCATGAGCTATATGTAAGTACATGTTATGCTACTACAATGCAATATGTTTGACAGAAACTAAAGCTCACCATTTCTTTTTATCCTTTAGAAAGCTGGGAACAAAGGGTATTAAAGGTTGTATAGAATAAAAAAAACCTGATTGCTGAAAAAGAGCATTTTCCATTGTGACATAGACCGGCTATTAATATATTTACTTTGCTGTTTACAACGTGCTTGGATAATATTGTCCACTGAGAAATATGGTCTGGAATTATGATTTATTTCATTTACCATTTTATTGCTGAGTTTCTTACTTGTAATAAACTCCCAAGGCTCTTTTCTCATTTGGGATCCATGCTGCGCTGACAATCAGTAGTTCTCTTGGCAAAATAACTGAACAGATCAATGAAATTCAAAGACATAATTTAATTCCATTGTGCTTGGAATGTTTTACAGCATGAACGACGAAAGTGTTAAATCATACTACTTCAATAGTGTTTTGCAAAAAAAAGTTGTTCTAAAATACACCAGGAAAAGGTTATTGGCAGTGAATGTAAGGAAAGGTTAGAGAAGCATGTTCACATAAAAATCAGCTGTGGTTAACTATAAACTAAACATTGCATACTAACAGGAGTGGACTATGAGGCCTTGATGAACTAGACACACAATTTTCATACACAAGCATGTAATGTTATGCAATGTAGCTGGTTTATGGGCATAAAGTGATGTGGTAATGGGTACTGTGGTTTATAAAGTCCACAGGAAAGCATGAAATATGAATGAAGGAAATGCTTGAACTGGAGGATGATGAAAGCCTGGTGGCACTTTATTTTATTTTTGTCATCAACATAGCAGTTATGAGAATGATGACTGAAAATAAATATTGATTAAAGAATAATTATAGATATACCAATAGTTGGTGCTTTGTGCAGAAGGATATGTTTTAAATATGTACATTGATGCATTAACCCACAAAAAGCATATATACTAGTCGATTCTTTTTCCTTGCTAGATAATAAATGGGTGGTGTTCCTTTTTTGCTTATGCCTTACTAGTAAACATGCACCTAATTTGGCTATTAATCTTTGGGATTGGACCTGTAAATTCAGGTATTTTACTGCTATTTTGATACATAGGTATATGTAATTTACTGCATTATATATAATTTGCTTGTTGCATAATACTAAAACATATTTTTATAGTTTAAAAACATTGGTGCAACAAAATATTTTCTATGTCAAACAGTTGCCTCGAACCTTGGTGGACTATGTGGATACCAATCTGTTGTAGAAAAGTGGCACAAGCAGGCTGTTTGGGGGCAAAGGTGGCGCAGACACGCTGTTAGGGGATACAGATTGCAAGTCCTATGTGTATAATCTGAATGCATTCTCATTCCTCATATACTCTGAGGAAGCCTGTGCTACGCGAAACGCGCTTGCATGTTATTTTATATTAACCTTTTGTTGTTTTTTATTACCAAAAGTTTTTTTGAAAACTACTTATCTTGCTCCTGGACCTTATTTAATTCACAAAACAGTATACCTTGTCAGCCTCCACTACACCCTTGGTGGGGAACATGTCACCTTTGCACTAAGGACTAATTGCTAAGGAGCAATTATTCTAATTCTATTATTGCACACCAAAAAGTAACTGAGGACACTCCAGACTGCTCCAAAGGTTGCTGCTAAAGAAATTTGTGTTTCTCTCTCTTTCACATATCCACATCCGAAGCACAGCCACTAATCCCCTTGTGAACAATTCTATACCTTCAATGCTGATTTTGCATGTGATTTTCAGTTGATCTATACCTGCAAGGCTAGGTTTGTGTGTTATATTTCCATATGTTTATTAATGCCTGCAAATACAGGCTTTGCATGTCTTATTCAGCTGATCTTTACCTGCAATACTGTGTTTCCATGTGTTGTTTATTTGATCTATATGTGAGGGACTCTGGGAGTGATGACAGAGGAGGGGGTAAGACAGGAGAGGTAGAACCACGGAAGTGGCCTGCACATCCATTTTGGATCCGCACCATTCATTTGCATGTGCGGTATGTGGACATCTCATGCAGGGTCATGCAAGGGTCAGAAGACAGGAAGACCGCATATACTTTTGTTCTTTTGTGGGTTTTTTTTTGGGGTATTGGAGGGGAGGGAGTATGGGGGCCAATGTTAAAGGCGGATGATGTAAGTTTACGGATGGGATTTGCAATGCTTGGAATTTACTTTAAAATGTATTGCAAAATGTAACAATTATGCAAGTGGTAGTAACAATTGCTTCAGCTGAGGTACATCTATATATTCTTCATCAGATCCTTTGTGTGCAGCTGAAAATAAAACCACGCTACAGTACAATCAATCTAGTCTGAAAAGTATGGCACATCACTGCAACTGTTATATCTAATATTGGAGACACTTTTTAGCAATTTAAGTTAGAAGACTAGCTGCACTTTTCATAAGCAAATCACATTGAGCTCAGTCAGATTTCTGTAAAATGTGTTTCAAGTAAGAGGACTTTTATATTAAAAACCAACTTGTGCTTACCCATAGTAAAGCAATTAAAACAATTTTGCAAGTGAAATTGTCGCTAGCTGCACATTTTCTCCTTCTTTTCACTTTGACCACCACTGCAGCTGATCACAGATGCTTTATATTCTTGCATTGCTGATCACAGCACCTTTGATCGGCCAGCATCGAGGAGAGTTTCATCAACGCTCACATCAGGGGCTGGATGGAGCCTTCAGGGGCTCTTTTACCAGTGTATCATAACAATATCCTTTGACAACAGTTAAGAATCAGTCATTGATATTCTAGATTTGGGATTGCTTTGTATTCTGCATAGTCAGTAATATCAGTACTCAGTGCACCTCACCTTCTCAGTGAATCTGTCTGCATTATTCTGGCTTATCATAGTACTTCCGTAAAAGAGCAGAGTCACAGAGACAGACTATCCCCTGTTCCTCCAATGGTGCCCGGAGGCTCCACCATTTTGGAGAAGTGCATCAGCTGGTTCATGGAGAACAGATGAAGAAAAAAAGACACAAGAAGAAGCAGACTAAAGAGCAAGGAAATGCAAGAGAAGAAGCGGACCTGTGGGAAAGTAGACAGTGACACGCAAGTGCTTGGTGGAGAAGGTAGGGTGGCATCTAGGAAGAGTGTGAGAATAAGTGAATAAGAGTGTGAGAATGTAAGAGAGCATGAGTGACAGTTAGAAAGAGCAAGAGAGATAATGAAGGTGAAAGAGCAAGAGAGATAATGAAGGTGAGTGACAATTAATTACATTTCCAAATGTAAAACGCCCTCCGAATTTCCTTCAAACTGAAAGGGCAGGAATCAAAATCTATTGCCCGAAAACAAATAGACCAAATCACAATTGTTTTTGGTCTATTTACACAAGTCAACTGAACACCTTTAGAATAAATTGTATGCCAGACTTTCTCATTTAACATCAGTGTCTCACCCCACTAAAATGCTCTTTTGGTGAAATCGGCACAAATTCCCACAGACACACTCCAAAGTGCGGACGCTGTTATAGTTGCCAACTTTATATTAATACCCGTGTTTTTGGAATGGCATTTCCAAAAAGCTCATATAGGTATGATGGTCAGGTGTCCACATACTTTTGGTCATATAGTGTATATTTCAATGGTGATTTAATAATTATTTGACAAGATAACATAAAACAGAATTATGAATACAAAATGTGTATACATGGGGAGTAAAATGCTGCTACAGCTTCTCCCTAAGGTAAGTTTCTTTTTTAACAGCTAAAAAAAGCAGGGGGTTAGTCAAAGGCAGAGTGAATATTTACTGTATGCTGGTTTTTTCCCCCATTTACAATAAATATATGTTTTTTTTATTAGGATTTCACACACGTTCACAAGGTCTTAAGAATACAGCAGTAAATTTTATAAAATAGATCAATGCTTTGATTTTCAACACTGCCAGTACACCATCTATGTATATTACATGATCCTTTGTGTATTTATGATTACTCATAATCATAGTGTTTCCCATAATATACAGTATTTTATTAAATAAACTCTGAGATTAAATTCAGTTTACAAAATACAATATTTCCAAGCAAAGGCACAGGAAAGTGTGTCGACTGTGTTCTTAATGTGATCCTGCACACATCTAGATATATTTCTTGTAAGAAATCACATTTAGAAATGCTGTATGATAGCAAGAGCTCCTAACAAAAACAAAACCATTACGACACACTAATCTAACAATATAGAAAATATTTTTAATATTTAATACAGAGATGTGTGGGTTATGAAAACATTTCTGGGAAAATGTTTTGTACAACTAAGGTTGAATTGTTCGGGAAGAACACGCAGCTTTACGTAAGGCCTAAAAAGGGCACTGCACACTCACATGAAAACATCATCACAATGATGAAGTATGGTAAAGGGAGCATCCTGATTTAGGGCTGCTTTGTTGTTTTAGGGCCTGGACAGCATGCCATCTTTGAGGGGACAATGAATTTTAGTAAGGTATCATACAGCATGATGATAGGGTGGCTGTCAGGCAGCTGAAGCTTCATAGACGTTGTGTAATGCAAGGAGACAATGACCCTAAACATCAAAGTAAATCTACTACACAATGGTTTAAAAAAAATAAAAATCTGCCTCTTGGAGTGGCACAGTCAGAGCCCAGACCTTAAGGCATTAAAGATGTTGTGGAATGATCTCAGAGCCATTCACACCAGACATCGTTGAAATATGGCTGAAGTTAAGCAGCTCTGTAGGGAAGAATGGTCTAAGATTACTCCTGAACGTCGTACTTTTCCCACCAGCCCTGTTAATGTTTAATGGGTATGTTCAATAAAGACATGAAAAATTATCATTGTGTGGGTTCTTAGCTTAACCACAGTGTGTTTATCTATTCTTGTGACTTAATGTATATCAGATCACATTATATGAACAATTAATGCAGAAAACCAGGTAATTCACTTTGCCAGTGTATATACAAAGCATCGATGTGTTGTCTTGACTTTGAAGTATATAAGAAATAGAACTTCTCACATGCTACATTATTCATGTATTCATCATTCCAGTAGAACACATTTCCATGCAGACTTATGGCTAAATTCCAGTACATATGAATGTGCAGGTCAATTGATACTCTTTGCAGTTACTGACTTGGACCTTGGCAACTTTATCATATAAAACATCCCATTAAGGAAGTGTTAGGTGTACGTTTCAAGATTATAAACTTAAAATCAATCATGTTAAGTAAGATGCTATACGTAACTCAGATGCTTTACTGTATGTTGTCACATTAGTTTTATTTTTATTCTTTTAGTCTCCATTAATCAATTACTCATGTTCCTATGGCTATGCTTTCATTTATGTTTTTTTCATCCAATATTCTACTGAACAAGAAATATCAACAATATATATTGTAATAATGTAATGTAGCAGACCTTAATTTGGAAGCCATGGCACCTTAGTGTAAAAAGTTTCCATTATATAGTTTGGTAATAAGAAAACAAGATCCATGCTAATGCTTTATATCCTCTTCATCCAGAAACAAAATGGTGCCAATTCTAACTTTGTTGCAAAGTGACTACCTGATTTTTGTTTTTTATTTACATGGTTTTAATTCAGTGTAATATTTTTTCTTCAATGACTTTTATGCCATCATATTTTGGTGAACATTATTCTTAGTAATAGTAGTGAAACAAGTCAGTGGTGCTCTAATACTAATATTGGGACTGTAGCCTTTAATCCAGTTGTACACATTATGCTTAATGGGGGCCAGATCCCTTGAGAATTTTGTACAGTAATTGCAAAATAACAAGCTATTTGGGGCAGAAGTACTTCATGGTAAACAATACTCATTAGCACAAAGAGTTTCAGTTTCATGTGGCATTTCCACAAAATATCAAGAAGGAAAAGAGAATAAAGAACTATTTTCAGTATCATAGTACGGTCACATTATACAATTAGCTTGTGGACCCACAATGCAGAAACTACGGTTATATGTGGCGGCCTTTGCCTAAAGGAGTGCTGTTCCATCATATATTTTACAGTAGTTAAGGTTCTCTAAACTACTATATTTTGTACTTTTTTTTGGTTTGTCAATTAGTGGAATTGTCTCTAAGATATTTAGTTTACAAATACTGCATAAACCAACAACAGGGCAGAAATATCAATCTGGATGCTGTGTACTATGAAAAGAAAGTTAAGATGGCTGCTTCCATGTTTTACATGTCAGGTAAGTTTTTAACACATATATTGCTTAGCATAATCGTGACAGGACGCCCTGTACCCCGACTGGGTACTCCCACCAAACGTTGCTTCCTCCTGCTGGGACACCAGCGATTAACCCCTTCAGCGCCAGGCATGTAGAGAGAGGGGGGGTGCCGCTGCACCGGAGCTGTGTTGGCACTGTGGCTAGCCAAAGACTATTGTCCTAAAAACAATTAGTTGGTTTATAGTTAGTTTACACAATTACAACATGTTGGATTTGATCAAAATGACAAATGCTTATAAGCCACCATTTCTTTATTTTAGTAGCTATGGGGTAGAACAAATGGAAACATGATTGTTGGACTGTCTCAATCACAATATTTTACATTGTGTCATGGATCTTACTTAACTTCTTAGACATTTTTGAGACATAGCTCTCTATCTAAAAAAAGAAAACACTAAAGCATGTCTCAGACTTACATACAAGAACACAAATTATGTCACTTTGTCAGCCTCATTTACATGTACCTACTGCATACAGTTGGGAAGTGCATCAGTCTGAACACTGCACCTACACACACGGCTGTTTCGATCTATTTGGATGTCTTCAGGATGGAATGAAATCTAGTCATCATGTGTCACGACCAGGTTACAGGGTTTGGATCCGCGCTGCAGAATCAGCGCCCTCTGGAGGAGAGAGGACGTACTACCACCAGGCACGAACACCACCAAGAATAATGTAAAGGTGGAACTCAGGAACAAAAATAAAATAAAAAATAATAACGGTATCCGAGGGGTCAGGCAAAAGAGTAGTCGGGGTCACAAGCAAAGGTCAGGGCAGGCAGCGAAACAACGGAGGTCAGGTACAAGCAGGAGCAAAATCAGGATACAAACGCTAGTGAGAGGCAAAAAAGGCACTAACACAGGCAAGGTAGTAGTGCCAAATGAGGGTTTAAATATCCCTCCAACAATGCTGATCCTCCTACCCTCCTAATTAGGGGGAGGAGGAAAAGTTATATCTGTCACTTTAAGAGTGACCTGCCAATTCAAGAATTAAGCCGCTCGCGCATGCAAGCAGAGGCGCGCGCCCCGTCAGGATCACTAGAACTCGCCGGGGACGCGCGCCTCGAAGGAGGACAGACCCGGCGGCAGCTCACCGCGACGGCGTGAGCATGGGAGCCGACCACGCGGACTGCGTTTGGCGTTGCCTGCCGAACACATCGACCGGACGAGGTTAACCATGCATGACCAAAGTTTAATTTGTACACTAAAGACGCAAATCTTTTCTAATAATTTGTTATCAAACATGTTTTTCCAAATTACTTGTTTGGCTCGATTAAACAGACGAACCCGCCCAAAAATCTAAATACTTTAATCTATGGAAAAAAGACAAAAGCCTGAATATAAGACTACCCTATAGGAAAAAAAGTTTTTAGGGCTAGTAAATATTCAAATTCATGTAAACATGTTTTCCTATTTATGAAAAGCGTATGAATTGAGAAAAATATATAAGCGAGTGGCATATAGGTGGGTTTTAAAGGCATATCATGGGCAGAGTGGCATATAGGGGGGTTTAAAACGGCATTTCTGGAGGTATATATATATATATATATATATATATATATATATATATATACAAACTGCTAAGAGCAATCAAACTCTAGTCAGGCCAAAGGCAGCCAGTCACAATGCTGGAACCTGAGGATGGATAGGAGTGTGAGTAGAGCCTCCCTATGCCATGGCTACGACCACCCGCCCACCGCCCCGTTACAACATCGCATGGGCTATCCAAACTCTGCATTCACTAAAACATTTAAATACTCATTCATTCCATTAATCACACATACTTCACACATCAATCACAAAAACCCTCCCCCACCCCCTTACCTGAACTGCAGATCTCTCACTCGAAGACTTCTGCAGGGGCCGGCTGTGCGAGCAACTTCTCTGGCCCCGCCCCCAGAGGAAGGAGGGGGCAGGCAGAGTTATGTGACACTCTGCTAGCTTCCTGTTCTCCTGCTTCTAGCAGAAGAGACGCTGCTCGCATTTGCTCTGAAAAAAACCTTGTCTTATAATCGAGCAAATACGGTATATTTTGTTCTTTATTCAGGACAAGTAGGACTTGTATCTTTCTATTTAGGTAATATTGTATATTTCTCTTTTCTGATCTGTTTTCTACTTTTATTTATTAATGTTATGTTTTTTTCTACTTTGTCATCATTGAACAATGCAACCTGACCAGATATCCCCTAGGATTTCTCTTTCATGTAGAGAGTACCCCTGACGATGCCATGGTGGCAAACAGGTCTGGATTGGCCATATGGCACACCGGGTAAATGCCCTGTGGGCCAATGGCTGACATCTCAGATGCGTGCTACATGAGCATAAAAATGTATTGTGCAGATGCTCATATTCAGCTGTCAGCCACACCTACATCATTTGTGGGCCACCAGCCTTAAGGTGTCAGGACCATCTTGTCTGGTACATCTGTGGTTCCTATAATTTTTGGGTTTCAATTTATTTTTTGAAAAGGGACAAACTGTTTACCATCTTTGCACTATGATCTCCTGGTGTGCTGTGATGGCCCCTGCTGACAGGTCAACAGGCAGATATATGTACAAGTGTTCATCCTATGTATCGGCAAGCAAATCTCCTTGCCAATCTAAAAAAACAGAGGACGTAGTATTTCATCCTATAGTTGACCACTTTTTTCAGGATAAGACAATATGTTCAAATAAGAGTCAACTGCTTAATAAAGTTGTACACCTTACAGTTATACAAGGTTCTATATTGTATTTATGTTTATAATAGCCAGACAGGGCATATGAAAACATTACGAGTTTGAAGACTGAACACAAGTGTGCCTAAAAGTGTGATATAACCCAGGATAAATAATGAAGATAAATACAACATAAAACAAAAATAAAAAATGGATCCACTAGACCCTCCACAGGAAAGCCAGCACTTTATGTACTCAATGAACTGCTGAAAATGGGAATGGGATGTTAATATACCAAACTGTATGATCAAAAGGAAGTAAACAATAACCAGTGGTACATGTAGTCACTGCTGTAGACCCCTTCTTCATTTCCTAAAGGCTATTTCCTTCATATATGTAACATTATTACTACAATTTTAAAGTAATTGAAATTATTTTAAATCATTAAATGAAAGGCATGTATAAAAATGTTAAAATAAAATGTGTGTTTTTAATTATCATTATGAAAAGGAATAAAATGTCCAATTCTAATTCTAGATCAGTTGCCTTTAACGATGATTTGTCTTTTCTTTAGGCTATAAAAAACACAGTTGATAATTAGTGCAATTACGGGTACTTGACAAGATGTAGCAAAACATTTCTAAAACAAAGAGGTATATATACATGAAAAGTCTTTTCATAATGGCTTGATCAGCAAGACACATACTTAATATTGATGAAAAAGAAACAAATTCTGTTTCAAACAAAAGGTTTTTTTTTATACATTATACGAATAACTCAGATAGTAGGCTTACATCATTGTCTCAAGTGTCACTATTGGTATTTGATGGCATTAATTTATTCTAGACATCTTTTTAAGCAATAATTAGGTCCCATGTTGTAAATAATCACAGAAATAAGATTTTCGGTAGACTACTTTCTGATGAATTATTGATTGTTTTGCTGAACATGCCTTAAGGTGATTATTATTTTATATGATAGATTTTTTCCCCCCATACAGAATCAAAATAGTAGAATGTTGTTGTAATACTTACAATGGAATTGTCCATTCCCCAGGTACATAATGCTCTTCACTTTAATATCTGCTCACATTTCTTGGCATGGTAGTATAAGTGTGATTAAGATGAACATTCTACCTAGAGTGCTAAATGTGTTCCAAATAATACCCATTTATGTTCCTAAGGTCTTTTTCAGTCTCTTAAAGCCACAATTTTGAGATAACTTACGTGGGGGAAGAAAGGAGACCTAGGATTAAGCTCCCAATGCTGTCCTGTTTAACGACAAAAGGGGTCTAGCATTACTAGAACTCTAAAACCCCCCTTCTAAGGGCATTGGAGTGGGCATATCACCCAATCTCTGGAAAAACATGTGGAGTAGGATTCTCAAAGCCATATGGAAGGTAACAAAGAGACCTCTCCTCTTTACTTCGGATTTGATGCTCCTCTACAAAAACATATAATTTTTTTATACTTCCAAATATTAACTACAAATATACTACAAATAGTACTACAAATATTCCGATTCTCTAATATAAGGAATGAGTTAAACAAGTGGAGAAGGTGAAGATGATAGAAGAGTTGATCCATTCAGCCTAAGATTGAATGCAAGCATCAGTTCATTCTTGTCTGCATCTCTCAGGTCATTCATTCCCTCTATATGTTTCTTCTTCACCCCACGCTCTTTTTTGTTATTATTGGCTAATATTTTGGATCCCTTACTTTTACAATTTCTATCTCTTGTTTTGAGAAATTAGTTAACTTGATTTACAAAGAAAAAAGGGAACTACCACTACCACATCTTTTAACACTAGTAAATTGAAACTGCTGCTAACTTGGATTTGTTCTGGAGACCTGTAAGAGAGTATTTCACCTTATGAAGGTACAGTTTATAAAAAAGGTGGCAGAAGTAGCATATCTAATCTTTTTTTTTTTTTTTAACCAAATCCTCATTTCCTGCCCCATCCTAGAAACACACCATATTACAACAAACATTTAAAACAGTTATTTTTCTGCAAACTGTACTATGACTCAATATATAGAAACTACTACTACTACTACAGGTATTGACCATGGAAGGCATGTTTTGAGTAGCTGCAAGTAACATTATGTTAGTAAGTAAGACATAACATGCATCTAGTTCTCCCTTGTTCTAGGTTTACTGGCAACTTTCAGTCATAGAGGCAGTTTACAGTATTTCCAGTGAGTTTTAGAGCTAACTGGCAGTTTCTTATGGGTATGAACACATATTACACAAATACCTGGGAGCTTCTCGACATGGGTCACCCAAAACTGCCTTAAGTATGCTGAGAGTAAGAGGGGAAAGCAATGGGCAGGGGAGTTGGCATAGCCAGATGCTGATCCTCCTGCCCAGAGAAAGAAGAAAATGACCCAGAGACACAGGGAAGCTGGACTTCAACCAGAGACTCAGGGTGAAAGCCAGGGAGTTCCCAGGTATGATAACATATTTATGAATAAGGAATCAAAATTATTTTTTTAGCTTACTAAATATATTTTCTAAGAAAAGCTACATATTAAAATTGGCCAGTCTCAAAGTTTAATTATGCTCTTTGATTTTTAACGAAGTGGTAAATAGCATGGAATCGCTCAAGAAATTACTGAACATATTCATTTTATTTCCCCTATATTAGTCAATTGTGTTGTGAGAGCAAGAACCAATATATTCTTAGTTCCTAGACCCCAACAAATAACATTCCTCTGCTTGAGAAGTTAGTCATTACAACAGGTCAGACTATCCTGAACATCTCTACTCGCCTCTGCTTTATAAGAAAGAACTGAGTTGTATGTCTTATTCAGACTAATATACCTAAAACATACAGAGGTCATAACATACCATCGGATCATCTCACATTACAGTCAACAGAAAATCGGATGCTAATTGTATGCCGTGACACCAATTTGTAGTGGTTTTGCACAGTTCTTCTTTTTGAGGTTAAAGCATGAAAATAGCAAAGTAGAATTTATTCAGCACATTATTTTCTATTTATACAGGATTTCCTTATTCATGTTTTGCAGAGTCGATTGTTACAGTGTAAAAAAAGCTTATTTTCAGCACTACAAACAGTCCTTAACCCCTTAATGACAAAGCCCGTACATGTACGGGCTCAAAATGCATTGTTTTCAATGGGTTTGGGGACCGCCCATTGTCCTTAAGGGGTTAATTTGTTTTTATACTACTGTTACTGGGCTTATATCTTAGTTGCAAAAAAGGTGTTCCTATCAGCCTACCTGTGCCCTGGATAGTGATTCTATGGAAACCCCCTTGGGCCATTGGGGAAGGGGAATATGACTGCTGGCTTACTCGGAGCATGCTAGTAGCTATGGTTGCTTCATACTGCCTTTCATTTACAAGAAATACAAATGGATGAGCAAATTAATCCATGACTTTGCACAGTTCACTACTTTGGATAACAAATAAAACTATTGTAACAAATGATTTTTTATTTATAAATTATAATTAATATTTATATAAAACTATACAAAATTTTAACATAAAATTAAGATTATTATATATATATATATATATATATTAAAAGCCAACTAATATGTATACTGTGAGGAGCAACATCTTTTCACAGTATCTGCATGGTCTGGATTCCTCCCTCCATTACACAAAAATTAGTCTTTCTGATAGATGCAACATTGATTGTGGTGGGGAAAGTAATAGAATAATGTATATTGTGAGACAGCAGTTAAAGCATGGTCACAATTATATACCAAATCAAAGTAGAAACTGCAGAGTAAATTATGATCCCAATTTATTTCAAGTATTTGAAAATTAATGTACTCTACTTTAGAACTTTTATTACAGGTGTTTTAGTAAATGTGAACCTAAGTCACAGTGTTTTTAGATATCAGAACATAGCTGCCAGCAGAAATGAATGGCTAAACCCCATCCATCTTGCCCAGAGGACCTTTGTTTTTTTTCTTGTTCCTTAAAGTATCCCCTTTCCCCAAATTCCTTCATGTTTAAAAAAAAGCTCACTTCCCTTCTTGGGCCCTGATATTAAAGCCCCCAATCCCATGTTACCTACTTTGAAAACATTGCATTCCTATTCTACATAGAGATGTTGAAAGATGTACAAAAGTATGGTACTGTCTTCGTGTTTGGGAAAAGAATCTTCGCATTCCACGAATATTTGCCCGTTCTCATGTTCTTTTGGGGAAACATTCGTTACGTTCTTTTGTGTTCATTTTTTTTCTTCTTCATTTTTTTGCTGTGTAATACGGGGTTAACACGGTAAAAATATGCATCAGCTTTGGTGCCAGGATTTTAAAAGTCCGTAAGAGCGACTCTATTGGTTGCCGGCAGGGGGTTCCTCTGCCATCAACCAATGAAGGACAGCTGCTATTCATTGGTTGATGCCAGACGAGCCCCCTGGTGGCGACCAATAGAGTCACTCTTACAGACCTTTAACTCATGACGCAGAAGCCATTACTCTCCTCAGACCAAGTTGCTCCGAGATGTACCTTGCCTTATGCTTTGCCAGGCCAAGTTGCTCAGAGTGGATGTCTAAGACTCAGACAACTGCTCTGAGCAACTTGGCTTGGGAAGAACGGGCATTTCAGTCTCCATGGCAAAGAGCAGGGCAAGGTACACCACGGAGCAACTTGGCCTGGGGAGATCTCCTGCTCCAAGAGTTAAGTGTCCATATGAACGACTCTTTTGGTTGATGCCAGAGGAGCTCCCTGTTGGCGACCAACAGTGGCGCACATACAGGTCTTTAACTTCTGAAGATGAAACTTGGCCTGGGGGTTTTCAAGGCCAAGCTTATGAGTCAGGAGTTAAACGTCCGTACAAATGGCTATTGCTCGCCAGCATGGGCCTACACTGGCATCCACCAATGAAAGGCAGCTGCCATTCATTGGTTGATGTTGGATAGAGTAGCTCATAGAGACCTTTAACTCCTGACACTGAAACCTGGCCTGGGGAGGCTCTAGGAGTTAAAGATCCATTCGAGGGACTCTATTGGTCGCCGGCAGGGACCTCCTTTGGCATAAACCAATGAATGGCAGCTTTTTTTACACTGTAACAATCAACTCTGCAAAACATGAATAAGGAAATCCTGTATAAATAGAAAATAATGTGCTGAATAAATTCTACTTTGCTATTTTCATGCTTTAACCTCAAAAAGAAGAACTGTGCAAAACCACTACAAATTGGTGTCACGGCATACAATTAGCATCCGATTTTCTGTTGACTGTAATGTGAGATGATCCGATGATATGTTATGACCTCTGTATGTTTTTCGGCATCAGGGGTTAAAGGGCCGTATCAGCGTCTCTATTGGTTGCCGCACTGAGCTCCTCTGGCATCAACCAATAAAGGGCAGCTGTCCTTCATTGGTTGATGCTGGAGGAGGCCCCTGTTGGCGACCAATAGAGTTGTTTGTATGGACCTTTAACTCCTGACGCCAAAGCTTGGCCTGGGGGTTAACGGGAACAGGAATCCGTAGGATTGCGCCAGGGGTTAAAGGTCCGTACGAACGACTCTATGGGTTGTCGGCAAGGGCCTCCTCTGGCATCAACCAATGAAAGGCAGCTGCCCTTCGCTCTTACGGACCTTTAACACCGGGAACCTTCCCAGGCCATGTTTCGGCGCCAGGAGTTAACGGTCTGTATAAGCAACTCTATTGGTACCTGGCACTGAGCTCCCATTAACCCTTGCAATACTGCGTTGAGAAGGTAGGCTAGAGGCAGTGGGATGGGACCAGGGAGATCAGGTATGAGATATTTGTGTACGTTTACCCGCCACCATTTTAGTTTATTCGGTATTCGGTTTGAACAATGGGAATGCACTATTTATGCTCCTTTTCATATTCTCCCAACTATGAATGCACAAGTCTAATATCAATACAGCTTGATAGGTCACAATAATAGTGATAATAATGTAAAACCTTTATGTTAAATATGAGGATTTACTTGTCAATACCTTCTGTAACTGAACTTGTCAAGCTTTCCCTGTGTACACTTTTTGTACAAGAAACTGATATATATTTTCAGAGCTCTTTTAGCTGATAACTGGTGTATTCATTAGTTTGCTAATTGCCTGAAATGTACGTTCACAGAACTAGTTTTGTCTTACACACATCTAATATTTCCCATTTAAGTTTCTTCTAGATGACTTCTTGTATTAACTTGGATTCTATTTTTAAATACAAAAATATACAAATTCCATGAGCAAAAGCATGACCCTTATAATGTTGCCATTACATAGACATTTACAAGATTATATATCCTGTTTATATTTCTGGAAATTATTGTTCATGCTGGCTTCCAGTCAAGTTGTTTTCAAAACCCTTTAAGATCTTCAGTGCATTCAAAATTGTGATTTTTTTAAAAAAAAATCATAGAATGCATGTAATAAATCAGCTACTAATGGATTCTTGCTTTACAAAGTTCTTAACAACTTAATTTATTTATGATAACCACTGCAATATTAGAGATCACATGTACCTAACAAGTTTTGACATTATGACAGCTTGAATAGACACTAGGGCCACCTAGTTCTGACTTTATATATACTTTATAATATGTCACGTGTTGTTGTTCATCTGAGGTTGTATTTATCTAATTTTTAGACCTGCTAAGAAACAGATGATGGTTATGTCCTGATATGTAAAGCCATGGAATTCAGAGAGGGTGGACTATGTTTTTGACATGACTATATATGTATCAAAATACTAGCTAAACCTCTATTTAAATATAATTGTAACACCTTGCACTTATGTGTTATTTTTCAGATTATACCTTTTAACACTGGTATCAAGAATATCACAGTTGTCAGAGGTGGCTCTAACACTCAAGCAGCTTCAAACTGAAAATTAGGCCAATAACTGTTTTTGCTTGAGTTATGTAAAAACCTATAGCCATTCTTTAGTTGTAAATGTGTTTCCCTGCTCTAATCGGGTATATGAATGTGTATTAACACATGAATCAATATGATTAATTTAAATTCACGTGACTACATTATTTCAGTGTTCCATGACCAATGCACTTGGTTGTCCTTGTGCAGTTTTGACCTGAATTACATTAAATTATCCTGGAAAATATACTCCAACTCTAAAATCTATACAAAAAACATATCTGTTATCTTAGCCTGCAATCTAAGGCATTATCCCTCATAAAGAAAAATGCAGGATATACCAGTTACAAGGATGCTTAAGGGTAGTTGACTACAAATGAGCCAGAAAGTAGACAGTAGCCATGTTTCAGAAACTACAAGAAACGTACAATGAAAAGTAAAAACATGCTAATGCTTAAATGCTGACATTGCTGAAATATGATGTATTGTTTGATAGTAATTAAGACAATATAAGGGTATCGTCTGACTCATTCTTATGGAAAACGCAAACACAGAAACATTTTTTTTTTATTCTGTTGGCAATCTCTAAGTGATGGTTTGTTGACCTTGAAGTCTCTAATGTCATCATCACACATAGGGGTAGTCTATGAGGGGCTGTTAGGAACACTATTTCAGTTTTTTATCTCACATATATCATATAGTGAAACGCATATATCATATAGTGAAACGCATATATCATATAGTGAAACGCATATATCATATACTGAACCGTATATATCATACAGTGAAACGTATATATCATATACTGACATTTTTCATATATCATATAGTGAAACAGATGGAGTGAAATTTGTGTAAATATATATATATATATATATATATATACACATACACACACCAAACAAAGGGAGCGGCTGCACACTCAGAGATATTGTTATATCCACAGGCCATGCTGATTAAATAAAATAGTTGTTTAATGCACTTTACTTGCAAAGACCCGTGAGTGCCCATTTTTTTCTTTGGTTACATATATATATATATATATATATATATACACACACACACACACTGGTCATCAGACACATGATCATGACCCTGACAGGTTGACTCCGCCTCCTAGAGCTCATTCTAAGCTTGCTGGTAAGCAGTGTAGGCCTCTCTATTGAACTGGGTAAGTTTTTCTTCCCATTGTTTTTGTACATTTGAGCCCCTTTGTTTAATTTGTGATCATTTTCCTCATTTTGAAATGTGTATTATATACATTTATGTTAGTATCTGTGAAATGGTTTTACTGTGGTTCAATTAGTTTCATTGCTAATGCTTGTCACAAGATGGCATGATGCTATGATGTGAGTTTTTGGATGGGGGTTCTGGGGTGAGATGGGGACTTGCTTGTTTTGATCTTTTTTGGGCATGTCGAATTAATGTTGGAAGTAGTGATGATTTTTGGGGTTTGTGGGTTTACATGTGGATGTGCTGCCTATGTAATACCATATTACACATGTGAAGTTTAACTTTAACAAATCATTCTCTGAAACTCTTTACTATTCATTACACTCAAATACTGGTAATTCGCTAATAATTTAGATTCTTTTTTAGATTCTTTTTTGGTATGATGATTACTTGCAAGTTATAGCAGAATGTACCATTTATACATGGAAAGCTAAGGTGAAAACCCCTCAACTTCCTTTAACTCACATCTATCTCTCAGCAAAATCATTACTTCCTCCCTGGCTGAAAGTTATACATCTGCTTAATCTCCCACACATCTTCATTTGCAATGTAAATGTCAGCCTGCAGGGATATTTGATGCAGACTGTGATATAGCTTTATATTTTCATGGAAACTTACAAATGGCATACTGAAAGCCATCGAAACATAAATGATATGTGACTAGGGTACTCTGTGATTTTCTAGATATACTAAACAGTTATGTGGAAAATATTATTTTATTTTAATAATATATTTTTAAAAATGACATAAAAAAGAAAGTTTTCAAGCATTGCTAATGTGTTCAGAATATATGTATAATACATATACAGTGGGGCAAAAAAGTATTTAGTCAGAACTTGTGCAAGTTCTCCAACTTAAAAAGATGAGAGGCCTGTAATTTTCACCATACGTACACTTCAACTACAAGAGACAGAATGGGGGGAAATAATACAGGAAATCACATTGTAGGATTTCTAATGAATTCATTGGTAAATTCCTCAGTTGAAATAAGTATTTGGTCACCTACAAACAAGCAGGATATCTGGCTCTCACAGACCTGTAACATCTTCTTTAAGAGTCTCCTCTGTCATCCACTCGTTACCTGTATTAATGGCACCTGCTTGAACTTGTTATCAGTATAAAAGACACCTGTCCACAACCTCAAACAGTCACACTCCAAACCCCACTATGGCCAAGACCAAAGTGCAGTCGAAGGACACCAGGAACAAAATTGTAGACCTGCACCAGGCTGGGAAGACTGAATCTGCAATAGGCAAGCAGCTTGGTGTGAAGAAATCAACTGTGGGAGCAATTATTCGAAAATGGAAGACATACAGGACCACTGATAATCTCCTTCGATCTGGGGCTCCACGCAAGATCTCACCCCGTGGTGTCAAAATGATCACAAGAACGGTGAGCAAAAATCCCAGAACCACACGGGGGGACCTAGTGAATGACCTGCAGAGAGCTGGGACCAAAGTAACAAAGGCTACCATCAGTAACACACTATGCTGCCAGAGACTCAAATCATGCAGTGCCAGACGTGTCCCCCTGCTTAAGCCAGTACATGTCCGGGCCCGTCTGAGGTTTGCTAGGGAGCATTTGGATGATCCAGAAGAGGATCGGGCAAATGTCATATGGTCATATGAAACCAAGGTAGAACTTTATGGTAGAAACTCAACTTGTCGTGTTTGGAGGAGAAAGAATGCTGAGTTGCATCCAAAGAACACCATACCTACGGTGAAGCATGGGGGGAAACATCCTGCTTTGGGGCTGTTTTTCTGCAAAGGGACCAGGACGACTGATCCGTGTAAAGGAAAGAATGAATGGGGCCATGTATTGTGAGATTCTGAGTGAAAACCTCCTTCCATCAGCAAGGGCATTGAAGATGAAATGTGGCTGGGTCTTTCAGCATGACAATGATCCCAAACACACCGCCCAGGCAACGAAGGAGTGGCTTCGTAAGAAGCATTTCAAGGTCCTGGAGTGGCCTAGCCAGTCTCCAGATCTCAACCCCATAGAAAACCTTTGGAGGGAGCTGAAAGTCCGTGTTTCCCAGCGACAGCCCCAAAACATCACTGCTCTAGAGGAGATCTGCATGGAGGAATGGTCCAAAATACCAGCAACAATGTGTGAAAACCTTGTGAAGACTTACAGAAAACGTTTGACCTCTGTCATTGCCAACAAAGGGTATATAACAAAGTATTGTTTTTCACCATAATTTGCAAATAAATTCTTTAAAAATCAGACAATGTGATTTATGGACTTTGTTGTCTCATTCTGTCTCTCATAGTTGAAGTGTACCTATGGTGAAAATTACAGGCCTCTTTCATTTTTCATCTTTTTAAGTGGGAGAACTTGCACTGTTGGTGGCTGACTAAATACTTTTTTCCCCACTGTAAATTTATGCTGTATATATAAATAGCATTACTATAGTTTCTTAAAGATAAGGCATCAATAGAACCGAGGTAAGGAATATAACCACATTTGTATTTTTTTCTAAGTCAAACTAGATTCAAATTACATCATTTCACTTTACATCATACTTTTAAAAACCTAAGCAGCTGTATGTCTAAGGACTGCCTGTACGCAATCTGCCTAAATACAAGCTTTACTTCATTAGCAACTTTATTCAATAATAAGACTAATGTCCAATCTATAAATGTAACTATATTAGACATATTCTATATCAGGTTTGTATTTTCAAAATTTAGGCGTGAGACCCATTATTATGGATTTAAACTGTATAATGGATGAAAAAACCCCCAGAAATATTCGTAATCAGATGGTATATTATAAATTCAGTACAGCAGTTGGTGCAAACTGAGTATACCTATAATAGAAATCATAGCTATACATATACTACTATATATATATATATATATATATATATCACACACAGATATGATAGTAAACAGTGATCGATGTTCGATGACAGTCAAGAGGAATGAACAGAGACAAGTAATCTTGGGATCTAGCACAGATCAAGTCAATATGTAGAATTGCTCCTTCAGCAGGTACAAACTGCGGTCGCAGGAGTCGGAACTACAACCAGGCCTGCCACTCTAGGGTGCCTGGGCGATCCTCGGGATCACTTCCACATGGGCCCACTGCTTACCTCTGCATTACCTCAGCGTAAGCAACGCCTCCTGTTCTACTCAGTAGATGCGGGAATACAGCAGAGTCACATTCCTCCATGGCACATGACCCTGCTGCCTTCTTGCTTTTCATGGGCGGTAAAAGAGAAGTAAAATGCTTGCCCAGGGTCTAATCAATAATCAATATTAAAAGTGGCCCTGGTTATTTTAGTAGAATGCGAAAGAAGTGAAGAAAGACAACTAAGGCAGAGGAAGTTGGTCAAAAGACCATACATGACTATCTCTTGTAACTTGGGAAACTTGAGAGAAAAATCATGCCTGATGGCAGTTAGGCAGCAAATGGGATGTAAGACTGATTTCCTTTTTAGTAGTGAGAAAGAAAATACTTATTTAACTTCCTAAATACACTAATATCAACATAATTGCAGTAAAAATGAAAAATGAACGCACACAGGAAATAGCTGTTTTTGCTTGAGTAATGTAAAAACCTATAGCCATTCTTTAGTTGTAAATGTGTTTCCCTGCTCTAATCGGGTATATGAATGTGTATTAACACATGAATCAATATGATTAATTTAAATTCACGTGACTACATTATTTCAGTGTTCCATGACCAATGCACTTGGTTGTCCTTGTGCAGTTTCGACCTGAATTACATTAAATTATCCTGGAAAATATACTCCAACTCTAAAATCTATACAAAAAACATATCTGTTATCTTAGCCTGCAATCTAAGGCATTATCCCCCATAAAGAAAAATGCAGGATATACCAGTTACAAGGATGCTTAAGGGTAGTTGACTACAAATGAGCCAGAAAGTAGACAGTAGCCATGTTTCAGAAACTACAAGAAACATACAATGAAAAGTAAAAACATGCTAATGCTTAAATGCTGACATTGCTGAAATATGATGTGCTGTTTGATAGTAATTAAGACAATATAAAGGTATCTTCTGACTCATTCTTATGGAAAACTCAATTTTTCAGTAAAACTAAAAAATGAAAGCACACAAGAATACCTTTTTCAGCTCCCTAACTCGCCATAAAGCATGCTGGGAGCATCCATACTGCATAAAATATGGGTTAGATTCAACCAAGGATGGCTATCCCTGTCTGCATGTGATGGTTTGTGAATGCACGGTGAGAGTTCTGTACGTACAACTGCCACATACAAACAGGGGCATGCATCTTCGATCAGATCTGACTGAAATTTTATGATATTAAAAGCTTTTTCCCATATCCTTTCATTGAAATTTATTTTATATTCTGGACATACAGTAATATAAACTGCATAGTTGCCAACAGTCTCGAATTTGCCAGGGTTTGTTTGGGTCCTGTCGAATTCAGGTCTGTCTCTGCATAAAAATGCTGTCTATGCACAGTCTGAGACATACACAGCCTAAAAGTTGGTAAATGAGATCCAGACACCCAGTATCTGTACCAGTAAGCCTGCTGCTCAATGCAGCAAGGATCATGCATCACTGCATAACTCTTTTTAGGCTCCATTCCATTGTGTTCCGTTTTGTCCGGTGACACCTGGGGCAGAAGTTGGCAAGTATCCAACTAGCATGTTAGGACAAATAACACACAAAATGTGAAATGCTAGTACAAGACTAATTCAAATATTTAAAATGTAAGAATTATAAAAAAAATTAAGTTGAGTTTCTTGCTTTGTACAATCAATACACTTTTAGCAATGTGATCTGAACTCGAAGGAACCCAAGTGGCTTGTCAGATACTCGGATAAAAAATATAATTTACTAATTTACAGCAAAAAACCCCCCTGCATATGGGGAAAATACATTTTTACTAAAATTTTGTAAGTTATGTCAGCTTATGTTTGGCAGTATTTTATGGATAGCTGCCAATATATCCCTAAATGGTAAAATACCAATCCAGAGAATTTCTCGCAGATACATTTTTATTGTACTAATCTATTTAAAAGTGGGGGGCAGTGTGAGGTTTAGATAAGGACATTTGAGTTCAAACTGAATTTGCATATCCCCAGCTGTAACTCGTAAAATTTAAAGATGCAGGTAAATGCATGCTTTCACAAACAACTCATAAATTGTTGTTAGCTTGTTCCTTGCATGCGAGTCTGTTCGACCACTAAACTTGCAGCTAAATGGGGACTGCTCTATTCACAATAAAAATATATTAATGTAAACAGTGTTTAGTCTTGGGGAGGGCGAGCAGGTTCCACCCACTTCTTGCCTCCTATAGATAGCATGATAGCATATATATAAAGGTGAGAATTGCCCATAGGATGCTATGCTATTTGTGCTGTGTATGTGTATAACACATATGGAAGTTCAAATGTACATTATACAAAAAAAATATACCAGGATAAGAAAGCAAACAGCTGCACTATTGCAGGACAGGCTGCACACCTATGGAAGTTGGATCAAGGGTCAGATCTCACATAGGTGGTCAGTCTGTCCTGTAATAGTGCATTATTTCATCCAGATTCACTCCTAACCAGCCTCATCCCCGTCTGCCTTTCACCACTCTGATACATTAGAAACAGTTATCCATCTAATGAACATGATGATCTTCATCATCTGCATCTACAACTGTTAATTCCCCAGAAATGAACCTCAGTTTGCCTTCATGTTGTGAAGGATATATTGAGTGAGATTTTATAATTTGACATAGTTTGAAATAAGGAACTTGTCCAGCCACAAGAAGAAGCAATTGACATCCTGCTTTTGCCTAATCAACAGCCTATAATGTCTTTCACAACTCTTTAACAGTAGTGGGTGAATTAAACGTAAATTAGTTGCAGAGGGACTCAAGAACACCGCTTTTTGACCTTTACCTTACAAAATTTAAGTGCACTGCCTCAATAATTTTAATCAACTTCATTCTAAACTGTGTGAAAAAAATTGTAGAAATTGTGTTTATTTACCTCCCGGAATTTACAGTTATATATATGTAGATGTGAAGAGCCATTGCAAATTTTAGCCAAGAAAATGTAATTTTATATGCATATAACAATTGTATGCATCAGAAACTATGGCAACCAAAATGATTTCGGTAAGAATAAGTAAGCATTTGTTCTTTGAATGTCCTTGATATATTTACCATGTTTGTGTCAGCATTCACATGAAATTGATAGATACTGTTTAATATTTATATTCATATTGTGTTTTTTATCAACAATATACGCGAATGGTGATGCAACAATTTAAAGGAATGCGCAGCCCTTGTATGCACTTTAATACATATGATAGCTGCATGGACCTTTAAAATTTCTGCAGTGTCTTCCTGGCTAATTCATGAGGGGCATTCTGCAGAATCTCATCATATGCATTTGCCCTTTCCCCGTCCCACCTATCTTTAATGGACAAGACGTGTTCAGTAGAACTTATCTCCATGCACAGGATATATTAACATCCAGCCAGCTCCAGCTGACTCCACTGGTTCAGTGAACATTGCAGGTGGGTGGCTGTTTTGTGCTCCCACTGATGAATTTTACTTTATTTTTTATAGCCATGTATATGTAGGCATCTATCTCTATTTACTAAAATGTAGGGGTTTGAATACAATATTGTTGACATACATGGAAGCCTCCTAGGGAAGGCTACCAAGAGCTCTCCTTCTTTTGAGGGAGAGGCTTTTCAAGGTTGAGTTTCTAGATGCTCTCAAGGGCTAACATGAGGCAAAAACAATTTCAATGATAGTAACAATGCAAAAAATCAGTAAAGGATGTTGGCTGATTAACTTTAGGCAACAATAAGCTTGCTGAGTTATTATCTTACATAAAACCCAAACGTCCACTGTTATCTGATTAAGCGATTAACCCATATTGCCTGTACAGAGGGACATATGCTGAATGAACTGTATTGCAATATTCCACCTGTGAGACATTGAATTTTGTTGTACTAAGATTCTTAACTACTAACCGTTAAAAGTTCTCCATCTGCCTTCCATAAGATTTTCAATACAGCTGAGCTTAAAAGTAAAATGATTAAAATAACCCTTTTGTACATCTGTTATATTTCCAGATGGTAACTAATAAAAGTAAGCAATGGAGAAAGCAACAGGCCACTATGACAAACAACACTGTAATAACAAAATGAGGTTAAACAAAATGGATCTGTGTTCAAAGAAAACATGAAACAAGTGAACTGGTATGGTGTCTGTCATGCCTATAAAAGCGCTCATAAAACAAAATGGCAATATTATAATCATAACCATACATATCACATCCACATTAAGGTTTAAGCAACACAATAAAAAGTGCATACAGTAAGCTTATATAGCATTAAAATGTGTGGGTATTAACCCCTTTAGGACCAGGGGGGGTTATACCTTTGCAAAAAAACATTTGCCATGTGCCATGTCGATTCAACCACAACTTGACTTTTCCATGAATAATGTCCCACAAAAACGATATGACAGATAAGGCTTTCACTTGATACTATTTCTATATGCATAGTCAAACACTATTATTAATAAATAAAAACAATAAAAAACATTTAAAAAATATACAGTATAATAAATCACTACTAAACTAATCAAGGTAACAAACAAAATTCACGTGTCTTGATTTTGAAAATGCCACATTTATGCAGAATTTCCATATATTTCTGGTAATTATGCAGCATATTAGAAGGTGTAACTGAAATATTGTACCCATAATCAACCCATAAACCAACCACAAAGATACATATTTCTGGAAAGCAAACAACCAAGGCTATGTTTCTAGAAGCATTTGGACAACTGCCATGCAGCCATTAAGCCACCAATCACTGGTAAAGTTAGCCATAAGTAAATGTTTTTTCACACTTGCATTGGCTAGGATTTTTTGCACGTGTTATGTGTTATGGCAGTGGATTTTACAGCCCACAAATGGTAACATGCCTGTATACTGGTTTTCGATGTGTTACTAGGCCTATGTAGTATTTAACGCAGTTTAGAAGCCCCATTTCAAAATATCCCCACAAAATGTATATATTTAATAAAGAAGATAACAGAGTATTTTTCTAGGAGCACTTGGACACTTATTGTGCAGCCATTAGCCCAGTAATCACTTAGCTGTAGTAATAATTTCCTGTGTTTTTTCCATCAACACCTCTGTGTTGTTTCAGATTTGTTTGCTTTGGCAGAGAAACCCAGCCAAACCAGTTCAGCTGCATCTCCATTTATAGGTTTTATGAAAGTTACAGGCCACAAAATTGTTTACGGTGGCTTATTGATTTTTGTTTAGGCAATGTGCCCAGATTCTCCCCTTGTTTTACTTGACCCATGACTTGGTTGCAGCACCCCACCAGATAACAAAAGAACAGAATTTTATTTAAATATCTAGTAGTTGTAGTTATCCATAAAACAATTGTCAACGCAGAGTTCTTGTGGCTTTTGCTTGGCACCAGTATAGGGGATTGTGCAAGGAAAATGCCTGCCAATTTGGCGTTTTACATTTTCACCTTCCATTGTTTTAGGATTTGGGGGCTTCTCAAAGAGGATGTCACTGGGAATTATAGGAAAGCACAAGCTCTTGCGTCTGTTTTGGATACACCAATTGCTTGGGAATGCTCTACTAAATTTTCTTATGGTGCCACTGGCTAAGGTATCAAACATGTATAAATGTGTAGTGGTGTTCATTTAGAAAGGGCACAAGGAGGTCCTAAAATTTTTCGTCACTTGTTCTGGGCAGCCAGGTGGATTTAGCTCACTTTCATAGATTTTATTTCTGTACTGTATTCTGTACTGCTTTCACATAGTTAGACATTAACATTATGTTCTGGGATATATTGGAAAACATTGGGGGGGGGGGATAACAATCCTCCACAACAGGCACAGGGTCAGTACAGCTTGTTTTGGCGGTGAGAACATCCATGTCATCTTGTATGACACTTTCAACATCAGATAAGAAATATTATTATAATCAAAAACATCAGATGCTGTAAGTGACATCATCAGATTTATTTGAATTCAATTTTTCAGTTATTTTAAAAAAATATTTTCTCCCTCCCTAATTCTATAACCCACTCTATTTTGTTATTAAACCATCTTAAAAATGATCTCAAATATGGTGTCAACGATCTTTTTTAATCTTAAAAGACTCTAAATGTGATGTGAAAGATTTGCATTGATAAGTGTCTAGCTAATAAGTATTGGTGTTTTTGTTAGAATATATTTAATGTATTGTTTATTAAACATTATTTTATTTGCTAGTATTTTGGTGTAGATTGTAGATGTGAGTATTGGTTGGTATACTGTACATCTGTAACTAGCTGCTCAAACATCATCTTGGCGCAGAGCACAGAGCATTCGGTTCCAGTAACTTCACTTAGTGTAAGCAATACTACAAGCATGTTTATCCGGTGAGTGCTTTGAGTGTAATTGGGTTGTGTATTTAGCTTCCAAGCACACAGGGACTTTATTTTCGAAAAACAACAGCACAGTCAGCAGCCATTTTGAACACAACTTGATAGGTTTACAGTTCTATCTCTTACACTATTTTCACACTCACACATTTAAGGTTTTTTTTAAACTTTTTTTTGCACATGTTGGCTTTGTGGTTTGCGCTTGCTAGTTTCAAAACACAGCAGTTATTGTGAAACCTGTTGCACCTATTCTTACACAAAAAATTTATAATTCATTCAAAACTACAAGTATTCATCCTAGATGTACAATGCATTATTTAACACACATACAGTCAGCTGACTAGCTATATCAGTGTTTTGTTTATGACTGTATTAATTAAGGCATTAATTAGCACCATTAAAATATGACACTTAAAAAGAAATTATAATTTGATCTGTTGTAGTTCTGTTCATATTTTCATATTTTCTTTTATTCAAGAGCTATTAAGTTTAAACAATGATTAAAAAGCACTTGTATAATCCAGCCTCCATATTCAAAATCAATAAATATCTTTATTTCAGGGAAGACTTGGTGCCAAGTAATTTTAGATCTAACAGCTAAGTGCATTTCTCCAAAAAATGTAATATCCTGAAAATTGTATTTTAAATTGCCTCTGGAAAAATTCAAGCCACAGTTCAAATTTAGAACAATATTAATATTAATTCAAATGGTGTAATGTAACCTGTTTTATACAAATCACACAGTAAAAGGCAATACATCTTTTACAGGAAAATATAATATGTATGTTTTCTGAACTATATCTATTATAGGACCATAGGGAGAAGGTTAGATTAACAGGCATTGCCAGTGATCAGCATCACTGGACATTACTTATAATGAAACATTTCAAGCTTCATAAATGGAATTGGGAAACTGATGTGAAAATGAGATGATAAAATAACTCTGTAGATAGGAAATATAAAATGTTAAAAGATTTCCCATTGGGGGGCTGGTATTATTATTATTATTAATCTAGAGTCAACAACTTACACAGCGCTTCTTCCAATACAGTACATTCAGAGGGTATGACAAAACTGGAATTGACAGACTAAGACTCACAGATACATTATGTAAAGATGGAGAAGCTTAAAATCTAAAGGAGGTGAGGTGGTGCAATGATTTGTGTGATGTTAGCCAAAACTTCATTTTGCAGACACCCTGGCTGCATCCCTTTGCATCCTGCCCCCTTTGTACCCTAACTTTGTAGACAGAGTCATGTGCACATATCATACACATAACTCCTCCACCCTGATGGCACCTTTTGTCCTTTCCTTCACTGTGCTATGCCCACATCATGTAGTTCAGGTATAGATCAAATAACCATCACACGGAAACCGATATGGGTCAACTGAATAAGACATACAAACCCTATGTTTGCAAGTATAGATGAAATAAATAACACATGGAAACATACATTGCAGGTATTGAGCAACCGAGTTACACACACCTACCTTTACAGGTATAGATCAACTGAAAATAACACGTAGTAGGGGCAGCGCTACCTCTAGGCAAGGTAGGCGCCAGCTGAGGGCACAGCTCTACATGGGGCGCCTCCTCTGTGGTGGACTAGACAGGCCCCAATGTAGATCTGCTGGAGGAACAGGGACGGTTGGGGAGAACATGGATCTTCCTCCAACCGTCCCTCACTGCTCCTTTGTGATTCTGCTAACGCCGCAGGGTGAGCTGCATGAAAGACAAGCTGAGACTTCCTGGGGTCTCTGTGAGTTGCGTGTATGTCTGGGTATATATGTTTGTGTCTGCCTGTCTGTCTAGGTATGTATGTTTGTGTGTATCTGTCTAGGTATTTTGGTAGTGTGTGTCTGCGTATGTATGTGTCTGCCGGAGTATGTTAGTGTTGTCTGTTAGTCTCTGTCTGGGTATGTATTTGTTTGTCTTACACGGTATGTATGTGTGACTGGGTATGTTAATTTGTGTCTGCTTGGGTATTTTAGTCTCTCTGTCTGGGTATTTCAGTGTGTACATTAGCATCTGTCTGGGTATGTATTTTAGTATCTGTCTGGTTATGTATATTGGTGCCTGTGTATGCATGTGTGTCTGCCTGGGTATGCATGTGCTTGTCTGAGTATGTTAGCGTGTTAATATGTGTGTGTCTGGTTGTGTTAGTTTGAGTATCTGAGTATGTTTGTATTGGTGTCTTGTTGTGTCTGTTGTGCGTGCATGTGTGTTTGTGAGAGTGTCTGGATGTGGGTGTCTGGTTGTATGTTACTGTAAGCCCCTGTGAGCCCCTGGCTCAGATGGAGCAATGAGACAGGATCTCAACAAGGCAAGTTATCGGGAGAAAAGGGAGAAGAAAAGAGGAGAGATGGAAAGAAAATGAGAGAATAAGAATTAGATTGTGAAAAGTTACAGAGAAAACAAGAAAGGGGAGAGATAATGAGAAGGAGGAGAGATGTAAAATATAGGGGAGATATACAGTGAAAGGAGATAGAGGAGAGGAAGATGAGAGATAAAGAGAAAAGTAAGAGATGCAATAAGAAATAAGAAGAAGGAGCCAAGGAGGGGCGGCAGAAGGTAAATGCATAACTCCCATCAATATAAAATAAGCCAAATAGTTATGCAGAACAGCTTCCAATTCATACTGCTGCTTTTGACTACCTATGATGCATAGTATCACAAAATACTTTGGCTGGCTGAGCATCTTGGGGACTTTTTGACGCTCTTTTACACTCATACCTTACTCATGCTCTCACATACTCTCACTCACTCTCTATCAATATCTCCATACCTTCTCTGATGATCGCTTCCACATCCCTGTCTTCTTTCCTGCAGGTTCTCTTGACTCTTATTCTTCTGTTTCAAAAGGGTGAAGACTCCACGCAAACCCTCTCTGACTGGAGGAATGGGGGAAGTTCTGTTCACCTAATGTCAGCTGTGAGTCTGCCCTTTGGTGCACCACGTGAACAGCCTGTCCCCGGTTCCTCCACTCATGGGAGAGGATTACCAGAAGCTTCATTCTTTCAAGGACATACCGTATTTATCGGCGTATAACACGCACTTTTTAAACCAAAATACGAAGTTAAAACCCTACCTGCGTGTTATATGCTGATAAATCCTAGAGCTGCACGATTTGCAGCGACGTCTCCCTCACTTCCGGTCCTGCGGAGGGTGCGTGTTATACGCCGGTGCGTGCTATACGCCGGCAAGTACGGTACTTTCTGTGCCCCCTCACAGCTGCACCTGAAGTGAGTACCTGACCCGCCTCACCCTTCCTACAGCTCAGACCCTGTAATACAACATTATAAAACTGGACTGGACTGAAGATTCAAAAAGGAATAGTACCGGCATAAGAGTGATTCTGCAAATTATAATAATTGTAAACAGACAGTCTAACTCTGGCTACCCATGAAATGTACTCCCATCAGGTATCTTCCCAACCAGCCTCCAGCAGAGGAACTCAAAGGTTTTGAGGTCAAATATCCATGTTTTTGAAAGAAAAGCAAATTGATGTTTGGACAAAAATGAAACAGAAATACAGTGTAGACATTGTTTACGTTGTAAAAGACTATTGTAGCTAGAAACGGACGGTTTTTAATATATATATATATATATATATATATATATATATATATATATATTTAATATTGAATATATTCTTAGTTGTATAGAGGCCCTTTATCATTTATGTGTTCAAATGGCATGTTGTGTAAGCTAATTCAAGTTTAAGTTTAAAAGGCTGATTGATCATTAGAAAACCCTTTTGCAATTATGTTTTTTTACCACGTTTGTACTAAAAGACCAGAGCAGTTTTTGTGCTTTTGCTATGTCTTTATTCAAGTCTGATTGCCCACTAACCCATTTAGTGCACCCCACACATTATATTTTGGTTTTTTTTCAGTACAAGTAGGGCTTGTAATAATAATAATTTTATATATAAACCATCGTTTAGTATTTCTTTCCCTGGGTACATGAAATTAGTGAAGCAACTTGTGATTTGTATTCAGAAACACCCCTTTCTTGCTTGTGGGGACAAATATTAACCCATGCAGTGCCATGATTATGTCATCCACAATTGCGGCATTGAAGGGGTTAATGCTGCACAATTACTCTTATGGAGCGATCAGGCAGCAGGGAAATGTTGTGTGGGGACCCATGCAATGCAAAGCCCCCTTCCCTGAAGCCGCCTGTGGTTTACCAGCGCTTCCTGTAGATTCTCTCCTGTTGGAGCGATCAAAGGCTGGAGAGAGGGCTCAAGGTTGCTGTGCTGGTCTGTCCAGGTACCTGGGCAGACAGCATCAGCAGTGCCCCCGCAATCACCACAATTGTGGCGACGTAGGGGCATTTTTTGCATGACATACCAAGTATGTCATGGAACGAATGAGCCCACTTGGGCATGACGTACCTGGTACATCACAGGAGGTGAAGGGGTTAATGTGTATTTTTTTTAAAAAAACAATAAATAAAACAAGAGAGTACCTGACACAGAATTCGCAGACACTTGTCATTAATGATTGGCTGCTTAAACTGTGACTGTGTAAAGTGCTTCCAATTGCATCAACGGTAGTGAAAGGGCGAAATGCATTTGCAAAACATGAAAATTTAAAGATACATATGATATAATGGCTGCAGTGCCTTTTAACTATGAACAGGATATTTTTTTCTATATCAAACTATTAATATGAATAATGTTCATATTTTCTTGGTGCTTAATATACATTTTATGAAAAAATGAAGGTGGTGATAACATTTACCATATCTAATGAAACATAATACTTTTAGATTTTGTACCATAATTGAAATTATATAATATATTGAATTCATTGTCCGTCATACAATTCATGATTAGGAATCAGAGAGATATTTTTTGTCATTTTGCTAAAGAACAAAGCTGCAGTCTTAAGTGTAATTATAGAATCATTTTGACTTGCTGAGATGTCATCCTCTTGGCAACTGGCATTGTATATTTTAAAATTGCTGATGGTAATATAAAGGCTCTTTATAAAACTGGCACAAAGACATAAAGATTTACCATATCATATAAGCTATGAAATATTTTAGAATACCAAGAAATCTATAGTTAGTGTGCCTTAATGTGAAGGAAATGCTTGAGCCCCCTGGAAACAATCTGTTCCATCTCCCCTCTGCTTCCAAGTTCCAAAAGAAGATGTGACTTCAGCACAGGAAAGGACCTCTGACACCAGTGGCGACTCTAGAAACAATATAATGGGGGGGCACATAAGATACCACAGTCAAAACTGGGGGGCATTAATAATTTCCACCATTAAATCATGTTACTGAAAAAACATATATATATATTGTGGTAAAGTGTATGGGAGAGTGGTTGATGGGATATATATCTCACCTGGTTTCCTCAGCCGGGCATGGTAGCAAACCCAGGAGCCCTCAGGTGCGGCTTCCTAAGCTCATTACTGGGGAGGAAGCCTTAAATGAGAAGGCTGTTAGGTTTGAAGGGGGGAGGAGAAGCTGAATGAAGGAGCAGCTACAGCCAGCGCTGCAGCCCACCAGGTATGAAGCTTTACCCCATGCAAAACTGGTTACTTTGCTTTGTGCCAGACCTTAGGCTGCGAGAGAGGTATCCTGATGTTTAGTTAGAGCCGGACAGGCTGAGAGTTTGTTTTGTTTACAAGGTGCTCTGTGACTACAACATCTAAATAAACACACTTTTACGTTGGAAACCTGTGTGAAACTGTCATTGCCGCCCCATGCTTGTGCTGTCCCTACAATATATATATATATATATATTATATATATATATATACATACATACATATACATACATAATACTTGGTCATTCAACATGGGAAGCCTGAAGCCACAATTTAGTGCTACTAATCCTTGAAATAAATATTAGTGTAAAAACACAATACCTTATCTTTTCCACTAAATGATTTCCGAGCCTTGAATGTTTTGTCCCCTGAATTCAGGAGGGAGTTTTATCTCTGGAAAGGTAAAAATTAAATAGTTCTAATGTAAATTAAGTGCCAGGAAACAGATAACCAAACACACACACTAGGACAGGCTTTTCAACACCGACACCCAGACACACACACCAAGACAGGCTCTGCCAACCGACACCAAAAGACACACCCCAGGACAGGCTATGCCACACCAACACCAAAACACACACAGGATAGGCTCTGCCACACTGACACCCAGACACACACACCAGTACTGGCTCTGCAACACCAACATCCAAACACACATACACCAGGACATGCTCTTCACACTGACACCCAGACATACACACCAGGACAGGCTCTGCCACCACCGATACCCAAACACATACAAGACATGCTCTTCCACACTGACACCCAGACACACACACCAGTACAGGCTCTGCATCACAACATCCAAACACACACACACCCCAGGACATGTTCTTCCACACTGACACCCAGACATACACACCAGGACAGGCTCTGTCACACTGACACCCATACACACACACATGCTCTGCTATACTGATAACCAAAAACACACAAACAGCAGGACACAATCTACGCCACAGACATCTACATCAGGATGGATTTTCCACAATGCATTGTTGTTGATACCCCCCCTTAGTGTTTTTGCCCCTTGTGTATTGATGCCTTAGCCAGCACCATTTTAGAATAGATTAATGTGGTGCCCCCAGACCCTTCTATGATTGCCTCCAGCCAGCACTATCTATATTAATGCCCACAGCAAGCCCTTCACTTTATTATTGAATTATGTGACGGCCCCATCACATATATGCATTAGACGTGCATTTTTAACTACATAATAAGTATTTATCTCTTGAAATTGAAATATGATTTCAAAATAACAGCTGAACTGGCAGTTTCTTTAATATTAGCTCCTGATGCCGATATATATATCTTAAGTCCTAAAACATTTCTGAGCAAAATGACACATAGAATTCAATGTTGTGTGGCAGGGGTGCTTACTACCCCCCTACTGCATGTATAGATCAATTGAAATTCACTTCACTCCAATAATAATGTATGCAAACATAGCACAGCAGATATGGATCTACAGAATAACACAAAAACCCAGCTTTGCAGATATAGAACAATTGGAATTCACACAAAAACTCAGCATTAAATGTATAGCTAAAAGCCGCTAAATTACAGACATAGATCACAAGCTGCACACCCCAAAGCCCAACCCAAATTATACACATAGGAGTTGCCCCAAACAGCCCAGCACGAGTCATCTTTGTCCCATAAACACCCTGGTCCCCATGGCTCCATCACCCTGCTTGTGCCATTTTTGCCTTTCAACAATTATACACACAAACACTTTTACAGTCACTCACTAATGCACACTTTTATTCACATAATTCATTCACACAATCATTTATTCTCTCACATATTCACAGAAATCATTTACACATATTCATTAATACATTCTGACAAATTCATTAATCTCCCTCATTCAGACAATTCACCCACACATTAATTCATACTCACTCATTCACACTCTTTACTTATTTCAATATTCTTATTACCCTCTTTCTCACTATCTACCCCCCTTTCTCACTGTACTCCCTCTCACTCCCTTACACATTTTCTACCCTCCATCCCCCTTTCTATCTATCCCCTCTGCCTCCATTATCACTTTCTTCCCCTCTCTCTCCCTCTCTTATTACTTTCTTCCCCTCTCTCTCCCTTCCTTATCACTTTCTTCCCCTCCCTCTCCCTCCCTTATTTTCTTCCCCCTCTCCCTTCCTTATCAGTTTCTACCCCCTCTCCTCCCCTCCCCACTATGTACCCACCTACCCTTCCCACTATCTACCCCCCTACCCTACCCACTATCTACCCCACTTTGTAGTTCACTTATCTTGAAGTCCCAAATTTAGGGAAGTGTAAGACATGAGTTGGCAGTAGTAAATATGTAAATTGTCTCACTGTTGTGTTTGCTGCTATATACTCCCCATGATCGCCAATTTGCATTCACTTGACACTTGGATAGATACAATAATTTTCAATAATTTGAAGGTTCAGTCTTCAGTTCATTAAAGTGTATTTTGTTATTGACATTTAGCTTAATAAAAAGACAAACTGGATGTAGCAATGATTCTCTGTCCTGGCTGTGATGATGAGGTGCCGCCACTGGATTCCAGCAAACTTATAAAGCTTTATGTAGGACAGATAAGTTCATTTTATTTTAACTACCCGTATATTCGGACCATGTACTTGGGGGGAAAACTATCCATTGCATTTTTTCAATTTTAGAATTGTAACATATTGTTCGGAATAAATGTTCAACTGTACTAATAAAAAATAAATCAAAAGAAAGACAATTTACATATATTGTTTGGGTATACATAACATAAAAAACTGATTGAACACTGATTGAAAGGATCAAGAGCTGTCCAGCAGCTACAGCGACCATAGCCAAGCAATTGAAGTTATACTACTGGTGCTGAATGTTCAAGCACCATTAGAACTGAAAAAAGGAAATGGCCATGTTTCAACATTCAAAAACACAGTAAGCAAATAAGACTGAACATATGCAATATGTATTTAATTGTCTCAGTACCAGAACCAGGTTTTAAAAAACACTACATTGCTTTAATTGAACTATAGTGCTACATAAATGCAGACAGAGACGGAGATAAGGATAAATTAACTTGCTGATGGTGAGCAGACAAACATAGTTATGGAAAATAGATTAACCGATTGATAGGAGAGGTAGCAGGCCTGGATTGGCCGTCTGGGAAATCGTGCAAATGCCCACTGCACAAATGTCAGATAGGGCAAGTCACTTACCACTCACAAGTTAGATCTGGTGCTTTTTTGTGTATAAATATTTAGTTTCCATTTTTGCAAAAAAGCAAAATAATATTGAAGCAAAATGAAATTCACAAATATAATATAAAAAGTTAGACAAACAATTAACTAATAGAAAACCAAAATAATAATGTATTTAATCGTAATTGTGCCCCACACTGTTGCATATGGTCTGGCCGTCTGGGCATTGGTCCACCTCTGCAACGGATAACAAAAGACAAATCTATTTTTCAGAGGGCCTCCTTTGGAACGAGGACTTCAACTAAGAGCCCCAAATTATCTCTCTTGAAGACCCTCATAAAGGCTACTAACAGTATTGTTCCTTCCTAAGTAGCCATGTCATCCTCCAAAATAACACAAAGTAGTTCCAGCATTTATTCTCTCAAATTGTAAGAATTTAACCTATTAATAATTTGAAGCACATACAGGGGAGCTGTGTGTTTCTATCCTAGTTATTCAGTGGCAGTTAGTATTAACCCCTTCAATCCCCTATGGACGTACCGGGACATCCAAAAAATGCCCATTAAGAAACATTAAGAAACATGCCCATTAAGAAACCCCGTGCAGCCCCTCACGCTGCACGGGAGATCAGGCTGTCAAACTGACTCCCTGGACAGCCTGGACTCCCCACTGACTACAGAAGCCGGCTTTCTGCAGTCCGATCTCCTGTAACAGCTTCCGGCATGAAAGCTGGAAAGCTGTTACATTTCAAACTGTCCGACGTAACCCGGAAGTTCATCGGAGGACAGGATATCCCCTGCAGGGGATATCCTGTCCTCCGATGAGGCACAAACGCTGCGATCTCTATGCACATCTGTGTGTCAATAGAGATCACAGTGTGATGGGTACAGGTGGATCGCGGGGAGGGGAGTGAGAAACCATGTCTTTTTAACCATTTTTGTGTAAAAAAATATATAAAAAATACAAAAAATAAAGTAATATAAAAATAAAAACTTACATCCCATTGCCCTAGCATAACATCTAGCCAGTATAACCCTTCTGCCCCCGTTCACAACCCCCAAACCCATTAAGCCATAGGCATAAAAATTATACAAAAAATGTGCACCTTATAGCCAGTGTTCCCTCTAAGCTGTGCGCTCGTGCGCGCACACATAGCTTTTTTAGAGAGCGCACACGTCCAAAAATTGTGCGCACAATAGTTTTGCCCAAAAAAGAAAAAAATAATAATTTGCTCTGTGAAAATTTTTGCACAAGAGAAATTTTCTGCGCACGCCAACTAAGAAAAATTAGATGGAACATTGCTTATAGTATGCTCCCTGGTGGTGCTGGGAAAGTATGGAAAATCTATATAAATTAGGTATTTCTCATTTTTTTTCTAATTTTTGCTAGTTTTTACTAAATTTCTCATTCTAAATTCTCAGCTAATCATCCAACTATGGTATCAAAAGAAAGCTCTATTTCTCCTTGAAAAAAACAATATATATAGTTTACATGGGTACACTACTCACAGGAAAAGAGAATAATCGCTGAACCGACATAGAGCAAAAATGGCAAAATTGCTCCGGGCTTTGAGGTACCAAAAACCCCTTAGATTAAAGGGGTGAAAGGGCCAGGGATACTTTTCTTCCCCAGTAAAAGGGTGCATCCAATCTCTCCTTTACTGTCCCTACAAGTCCTTACATCCAACATTTAAGATTGCTAATGTGTTCATTGGGACCAAGCTGATCTGTGAAAATGAATGACATTTCTATTTATTATCATACATTTATCAAATGTGTTTTTTCTCTTCCTAGTAAACTTAAAGCCAATGTGTAATTTGCAGACATTCAGCATTGCTTGGATTTTTCAATTTGGTCGGCATGTGTATTTAATAAGAGTAGCAATTTTGACATTTCTTTCAGTTAACAGATAAAAAGCAGACACCTCACTTGATATTCTGTAATTTTTGTGGACTATTTAATACTTCATGATTCAATATTTATGAATAATTTTTAAATTTGAGAGCGTCGGTGCAGGGTTTGTGTGGGTTCCAAATGAAACAAATAACATTTAATTCTACAATGTGAATTCCTGACAATGTTTAACTTAGAACCAAGAAAAATATTCAAATGCCTCTATTGAATTATGAATCTTTTACAGTTAAGCCAAAGTGTAATTATCTGTAAAATAAATAGAGATAGTAAGAATGACTTTGGAATGAATACTTTAGGTTTCTGAAATGTGAGTATAAAACAGGTCACATTTTATGGATGGATTTTTACTTTGATCATCACTTCTATATATGGATCTTATCTGCCACAGCACAGATGTGTAAAATCATGCTCCCCACACTGTGCTGATTTATTAAGCTATAATGGTATTCCAGTACTTTGCCAAAACAAAAAAGCTGGTGTTGACAGCGGTGATTAAGTAAAATTATTTTTAGTGCTATTCCCACAATTTCTTCACTGCCAAGCATAATACCTGCTAATATATCTGCATATAAGTTGAGAATTTTTTTTACTTTTCAACTAGGGGCAACTATATCTATCGATTGATCGATCAATGTACCCACACAATATGTGTGTACATATGACGATAATACTGCAATTATTTATAATTATGTACAGCATATACTAGACTTGCACATTCGCAGGGCCGGCCCTACAATGGAGCCGAGTGGGGCAATTACCCCAGTCGCTTACCCGCTCGCACCCCTCTCTCTCTCCTCTGCGGCGAGTCTCCCAGTTTGGTCTGGGTGCCGGCTTGTAATGCCGGCTTGTAATGCTGAGCGCCGGAAGTGACGGCGTCGGCGGGGCAACATTTTAAACTTCGCCCCAGGCGGCATTAAGTCTTGGGCCGGCCATGCACATTCGTATTCGGGCGAACATTAAAATGAACATGAAGGGTGCGTCTTCGTTGTTCAGCCCAAATACAAAAATACGAACATGGCAGCGGCAAAACGTATACGAAGACAAAGACACACAACATGAAGAATCGTCATGTTCGTCTTCGTTTACTAATCTCCCTGGTCACTTCCCTATCTAGCCTACCTTATCTACGCAGCATCGCAGGGGTAAAAGGCAGTAGGTTCACCGTCAGGAGTTAAAGGGCCGTGAGAGCGACTCTATTGGTTGCCCGAAGGGGCCTCCTCTGGCATCAACCAATTAGTTGATGGTAGAGGAGGCCCCTGGTGGTGACCAATATAGTTATTCTTAAAACCCTTTAACTCCTGATGGTGAACCTATGGATTTCCACTCCCGTTATCTACGCAGCATCACAGGGGTTAACGGCAGCGGAAATCCGTAGGTTTGCCGTTAGGAGTTAAACACCTTCAACTTTTGGAGCGCAGAGACAGGCCAAGTTCCCTGTCAGGAGTTAAAGGGCTGTGCAAGCTCTTCTCCTCTCCCCGTTCCAAGAGTTAAAGGTCTGTACGAGTGACTCTATTGGTCACACGCAAGGAGCTCCTCTGCCATTGGTTGATGGCAGACGAGCCCCCTTCCGGCGACCAATAGAGTCGCTCTTACAGACTTTTAAAATCCTGGTGCCGCAACTTGGCCAGGGGAGATTACTGGTCTCCACGCTCCAAGAGTTAAAGGTCCATACGAACGACCAATAGAGTCGCTCGTACGGACCTTTGATCTTGGAACGGAGAACATGGTGTCCCTAGGTCAAGTTCCGCCGTCAGGAGTTAAATGGCCATGCGAGCGACTCTATTGGTTACCTGAAGGGGCATCCTCTGGCATCATTGGTTGATGGCAGACAAGCCCCCTGCCGGCGACCAATTGAGTCACTCGTACAGACCTTTAACTCTTGGAGCGGGGAGAGGAGTTAAAGGGCCATGCGAGTGACTATATTGGAGGCCCCTCCCGGTGACCAATAAAGTTGTTCTTATGGCCCTTTAACTCCTGACGGCAAACCTACAGATTTCCGCTACACTTCATTGGTTGATGACAGTGGAGGCCCCTGCCAGCGACCAATAGAGTTGCTCGTATGGGCCTTTAAAATCCCGGTGCCAAAGCTGCTGCGTGCCGCGTTAACCCCGTGTAAACCCCTTCTACAAAAAAATTAAGAAAAAAAACCACGAAACAAGAATGTACACAAATATTCGCCTGGACCGAACACAGGAATGGGCGAATATTTGTGGAATACGAAGATTTTTTTTCCACATGAAGGCGAACACGAAGAGTTGGCCGGTGCCCAAGTCTAGTATATACTATGGGTTTTTTTTATCTTGATTGTAGCAAATTGGATGCTCTCCCCTGGACCCCAGCATAAAATCATATCGTAAATTAATTTTACGATAACTTGGGTGCAATTTTTTTTCAAACACCAAATTAGTCACTTCACTTTTTTTATATATTCACTTAACCCTGAATAATAAATCACTGATATGTTTTGACTGAAATATCAGCAGTTAATACACTTTGATGTGAATGGCATATCACAGAGATATGGGTTGACTGAAGTATTAGCAGATAGTCCTGTTCATTGGGCATTTTTCATTTTGGAATATGAGTTTATTACAAATTTGGTGGGTCTATATATATGGAATTAATTAATTCACTTTCATGCATGTGGTATATTACGGAGACAGGTATTGACTGAAATAATAGCATACAGTACTGATTACTGTGTTTTTTTCACTTTAGTAATGAATTTTCTGATAACTTGGGTGCGATTTTTTTTTCCTTCTTAACTTTCTTATTATATATATGTCCTATATTTAGACACATAGTACCAAACCATCATTCAGGAACATTCCATCTAATACTCTGTGAACAAAATGTATCCAGATATTTCTACTATCTTTGTGATACACACTACATATGTTTTGTTCAGAATTGTATTTTCTCTAGTTTCCTTTATGTCTATGTATTGATGATAGTCTGCATGATGGAGTTGGAGAGATTATAATTTTCAGTTTGGGTATAGCTTTTTTTCCTAATTTTCAGTTTGAGTATAGCGTTTTTTTATCCTTCTAAGGATAGAATTAGGTGTTGCGGTAGATTTTATCCACATACTTACCATGCTTCAATGTTAGGCAAAAAAAAGAGGTGTAGCGATCACTAATTCTAATAGTATGAAGATAAAACAGAAATACCTGGAATAAGACAAGGTGGGACAGTATTTAATATGGGTAGGCACAATTAATGATGATAAATATACCCTGATCAATAGAACCAATAGAACTAATAGAAAAAATATCAACAGAGAATGTTTGGTCAGACCATAGTATAATTTTCATTGAGCTAAAGGATAGGTGGGGATTCCACCCATTTATATAACGTGGCGTTTGAACGATAGCATCCTCAATTCAGAAGAAAATAGACAGTACATCTCAGAAATGACTAAGAACTTTTTTCAGGAAAACAAGATTGGACAAACATCTCAGGTGACTAGGTGGTCTGCCTTTAAGGCGGTTATGAGAGGCCATTTCATCAAATTTAAAAAAAAAAAAAAGATTTGACATATTAATGAACATTCGTTAAAGGAATTATATATGAAATTCTATAATATGGCAACAAAAGCTAAGTTAGACCCCTCTCAGGAACATAAATTAGAAATGGAGAAGATAAAGGAAAAAATAAATCAAAAAGAACTAGAGAAAACTAGGTTTTATATGGATAAACTCGGAACAAGATTTTACCAAAAAGGTAATAGACAAGATAAAATAATGAGCAATCAGTTTGAAAAAGGGCCAATAACAGGATAAATAAAATCGTGAAAGAGCATAAGATACTGATGACTCCAGATGTCGCAAATGGGTTTAAGGAGTATTATGCAAATCTCTATAACATTTTACAGAAAGCTAGCGATACAGAGATAGAAAACTATTTAGAATCAGCAGAGCTACCAGCCATAACAGAGGAACAAAAATACATTTATATAGCCCATTAGAGAAAAAATAATTTATTCAGATAATAGATCATTTAGTTAGACATAAATCACCAGGTCCTGATGGCTTTACCCATCTTTTTTATAAGACCTTTAAAGCAGATATTTTAGATCACCTGTTAGGTACGTATGACGAGATAACGAAAACTGGTTTCTGCCCAAAGGAGATGCTACAAGCTAACATCCTCCTGATATTAAAGAAGCAGAAGAACCCAGAGGACCTAAAAAGTTACTGCCCCATATATTTAAATAATGTAAATATCAAAATGTTTTTGGCGATACTGGCGATACTGAAGCCTATTTTACATACTCTGATCCATCCTGTGCCAGGTAGGGATTCTACAAACAATACCATTTCTCAAATCCCATAGCTTCAATGATACATTTTGCGCTGGAAGTCGAAAAATACAGTACAGTAGCAAATTAAAAACTTAATTATAATAAGAGTATAATACAAATTAAGAATACAAATCGTCAAACAATAGAATGGCTCTGTGACCGCTTTCAAATGGTACTAAAGAATTTGAATATTTAGGTATTATCCCCCCAAAAAACAAAAACATTGTGGAAAAAAAAATTCATCCACCTTCTGCGGCATTTGAACTAACTCCTTCAAAAGAGGCGGAAAGCAGAAATCTCTTGATGGTGACGTGTGAACGTTCTAAGATCCTACCTGATGCCTATATGGAATTATTTATTCCAGATGCTTTCCACAGAGCTGGCTCCAAATGTTACAAACTTTGCATGGAGGATGGAGGGGGAAGACCCCAAGGATCAATGCTAGGCTTTTGGGAGCCCGAGTTAGAGAAGGAGGACTGTGCTTTCCAATAGTAAAACAACAATACGAAGCCCACATTTTGTTTCACATTATCAAAACATATATGGAACAATCTAAAACAGAGGCATGGCATAAGATGGAGCAAAAGGCTTGCGGAACCACCAAATTAAATACATTTATCCGGTCTCTAAAGGATAAGGATACATTGGTTTATATCCACGATAAAAATAGAATTCTAGAAAATATTACTGAAAATTGGCTGAAAATTAAAAAGAAACTTGGCATAAAAAATATACTTAGATTCTCTAAGTATAAAAGTGTTGGAAGACACTATCGAAGATATCTCCTAAGATCAATGGAGAATAGCTGGGGTGAAGACAATAGTAGATGTTATGAAGCAAGGATAGATACATACACTTCCCATGTTAGCAGAAAAGATAATTAATATTTCTATTTTTAATTACTTAAGAGTTAAGAACTGTGTAAACAAGCAAGTCACAATGCAACTACATAGGAATTAGTGAAAATTTTAGCTCTAACTCCACAACTAAACTAATTTCAAAATGTATACAGGTCATAAAGATAAAGGAGGAAGGTAAAATTATAACGCCAATAAGGACAACTTTGGGATTTATGTCTCCATAAAGTGAACAATATAACTCTTTGTAAATAGTCTATATATCCATACAATCTGCTTCCCCATCGTTTAGATCATCTTTTGTCTTTCTCTCTAGCTCCATCAGTGCACTTAGATGCAATTTTTAGTATCATGTTTTTGTATGTCATTTACTGTCAAATCTTGTCGACTGAGGGAAATGTATACAATGAGAACTATTCTTTAGACTTATTTTTCTAGCAGTAACTTTATTTTCCACGGACTGTTTTTATGTTTATTGTCTATTTATGAAAACTAAATAAAGATTATATATAAAAAAGTTTGAGGATGTTGCCAAACAGAAGTTTGGAAGACCCAGTGAGTAAGTCTGAGCTCTTTGTTTTAGTGTTATTCCCTGATTATGCACATCTCTGAATTAAGTTAGTAAACATGGAATTAATTCACATTTAAAGCAGTTATATGGTGAATTCCAGAGAAATACAACCAGCAAGGGAAAATGAAATTTAGCTCTGGAATAAATATTTTCATTAAAGGGACACTTCAGCCATCATATGCACTTCCATTTGGCGGAATGCATCTCCAGTCAACTTTAGCTCTGGCTCTGCTGAACACTGAATGCAGGGCCGAGTGCATATTTGTATAATCTTCCTATTGAATTTAAAGGAATCTGTTTCCTGCCACTGATTGGCTGCTTACCCATTTAGTGACACCGAAAACCCACCCCATAATGCACCGCTCCAGAACACCTTGAAAACTTCCCCTTTAGAAATCAAAATGTGGTAACATTTCAAATTAATTATCCTATGATGTCACATGTGGGTAATCATCCAGTTCCAAAAAATGTAAGTGCTAAAATTAGCGCTGTATCATCCCAAAAATCCTGACAAGAGTTAAATGCTAGCATTTCAAATACCCAAGAGGTCTCTACTTAAAAAAATGAATGGTTTGATGGGGTAAATTGGAGTGGCCAGGTTCAAAGATGTCCCAAATAGGGCAAAGGCACAGACTGACCAGATGCCAAAAACAGAAAAAAACACACTTCCCAAATGTGGCATTTTACCTCCCAAACAACCCAATAAACCCATGCAAGGGTGGTATCACTGTACTCAGGAGATGTTGCTGAACACATAATGGGGTGTGGTTTGACAGTGTGACATATACCAGGAGCTATAAATTCATACCTGAGGTACAAAATACAAAAGCAATTACTACCACAGACGTTGGCAAAGGCTAGTGGAAGAATTCATGAAGGGAATGGGTTAAAATGTCAGCATTTGAAATACCTTGGGGTGTCTAGTTTTTTAAAAATATATGGTTTGGTGGGGTAAATCGAATTGGATAGCTTCAAAGATGGCCTAATTAGGACATGGGGCAGAAGGACTAGGTGTCAAAATGGATTAGTTTCTCGTGGTAGAATGCATATTATCATATTACTCACAGGGTACTTTAATATGCATTCCTTATTAATAGGGACTAAACTGTCCCTTTACATGGTCTTATTATAGCAACCAAAGTAATTTAATGCTTGATTTAATACACATGATACTAAAATTACTAAAATTACTTTCCATACATAACCCCTAATATAGCATAATAAATAAGTTTCAAAGTATCATTATTGTACAAATGTCTGTTTTGTTTGATACTGTTTAATCAAAAATCCCTTTATAACAGAAAAACATTAAACAAAACAATTCTTTTATTTTTTATTTAGTTTCACAAAAATGAAACATGCATATGCTATTCAGCTTAATTTATTTGATATCTCAATTATTTATACTGTTGTTGCCCACAGGAGGGTTGGCAACTTGTGGCCTGTCTGCAAAGACACACATATTATGGCTGTTTTAGTCTACCACATTGGAGAGGTACTCAGAAAAAAGAGGCTTGCAGAGACCATAGCAGTAGCATTCAGAAGTGGTGACCATACCACATGGGCAGGTCTTTTCCCTCAACAGTGGGTGCGCATACAAGGTATACTTAATACATACCATGTTGGTGTTCAATATTATTATACAATATATATGTTATTCTACAATTATTTATGAAGTACATAACAGGGGATTATGCACCAATATGAACAAATGTAATAAATTATTGCGTAAATATACTGTACATATATATTGTAGGCATGAGTCAGGGACACAGCTGAGAGTGCAATGCCAGGAGCTTGCAGTCACGAATACCGGCTCAGGCGAAGAGCAGAAATAACCAGTGGGGAAAACACACTCTGAGTCAGACTGTCCTTAGAGATGAAACAATCAAACAATGTGTTTCTGAAATATAGTATGCCTTTTTTTGAGGATCACAACGCTAACGCTTTGGCCGTGCTCAGCAGTGTGCCCCAGAGAAGGTGGATCCTGTGAGTATGGTGCCCCCACCAGAAGCACAAACAGCCGGACAGAGCACAGCTGGACTCTGCCCTCTCTCTGCCCTCACTCCGCAATATGGCCCAGAAACTTACCAAGACCCCCCTGCATGTCTCAGCCAGATGCCCCAGCTGAACTGCTGGCAACGAGGCAAAGCATTGCTGGCCTCTGGCCACCCCTTCCCCTTGTTCCCAAGCCTGACAGCTTGGTTGACAGCAGCAACCAAAGAGGGACGGGTCAGACGGTGCCAGAGTTGGTGGTGCCCCTGGATTTTACAAATACAGCTGAAGTGCTGCCCTCTGGCCTCTGCCCGCTCCGCTGGCCTCTGCCTGCTCCCCTCTGCGCGACTACAGCTATCTTGGTGAACCCGTTACAGACACCCCATTGTGTTATCAGTAGCCACGTCCTGCTGCAGTACACCTCACACAAGCTACTCGAGGCCAGGATGTGGCCTACAACCGAATCAAAGAAAAGCTGAGAACACAGCAGGTTCCACTATCGTGCCTCTTAGTTAAAGTTAAACGTGTCTTTTAGTGAATAGTTGGTATTAGTTAAAAGCACAATTCTTTGGGAATCGTTTTCTAGATATTATATGAGGTCAAAATCTTTAGATATCTGGAAAAAAATATTTCTAGAGATACACTCACTGGCCACTTTATTACACCTGTCCAATTGCTTGTTAACACAAATAGCTAATAAGCCAATCACGTGGCAGCAACTCAATGCATTTAGGCATGTAGACGTAGTCATGACAACTTGCTGAAGTTCAAACCGAGCATCAACATGAGGAAGCATGATTGTTGGTGCCAGACAGAAACTGCTGATCTACTGGGATTTTCCACGCACAACCATCTTTACAGAGAATGGCTCGAAAAAGAGAAAATATCCAGTGAGCGGTAGGGTTAGGGCTTCACTGAAACATTTTATGTGACTTTGTGATCTTTAAGTAGTTATTTGTATAATTTAATTGAGAATTTAGAAGACAAATAATATATGTATTCACACAATTTAATTTATAAACACATTTTCTGGACATTTTCTATACAAATTTCAGTAACTTTTATGGCCATAGAATGCTGGGATACTCCTGTTACTCCTCCCCTACCTTGAGTCCTGCAGCAGTCCTACCTTTACCTGCACCTGTTACTGACTTTGGCTTATTCTATGACTACTTCTCCGTTATCTGAACCTGTTAACCCCCTGCTGACCCCAGCTTCTTCCACGATTACATCTTTCTGGATCTGTTAACCCTGACTTGTTCTGTGACCATGCACCCTGTTCTGACCCTGCCTGTTCTGCAGCTTCCTGGGTTTCCTGCTGACCTGGTGTCCACTCCATTTAGAGGTTCCAACTCTTTTGCCTCAGGTAGACCCCAGTGTGCCTTTGGGCTGGCGGACACTGAGTATTTAGGGCCACAAGAGGGATTATTTTCTTCTAGGGAGGGACACTTGGTATCGGTATTGGTTTACTACTTGATTCTATCTTCAATTTGAATATGTTCCGTTGAATTATTAATTATTTTTTTTAATATATGCTTCATGGAACACTTCTATGGATGTGGGGCTATACTTTAGGATGCTTGCCTGGGGTATTTCAACTTTTCTTGCTGACATAAGGTGCTTGCATGATATGTCCAGCACTGCTCTATGCCTTTTGATCTTTCAATGCACATGTGTTGTCCTGCTGACTTGCAATGCACTGGGGCATTATTATGTAAAACAGTCCTTTAAGGCGGCTGAGTGTCGAATTTCAAAAGGTATTTATTTGGCATATTATACTGTATGCTTGATTATTTCACCAAAATGTTAGGGAGATCTCAAAACCATCTGCCTTCATTCACTTTGGCTATACTTTGTTGGTGATATTTGTTCATTTGTTCTCTTATTTTATTACATATATGATGTTTTCTAAATTTGGTGAGCTTGAATCTATTTAAATTGTTAAGAAGACAATCTTTTCATTAGCTTTTAGCACCCACTATTCACTGGGATAAGGGTGGATTTTCTTTTGTCTTGTATAGATTTGATATTATTTATTATTTAATAATGTTGGCTTTAACAATCTTCACAATCTTCACAAGTATCAGTGTCTATCCATAGCCAGAGGAGATGATTTAAGATGTGTGTTTTTTTTTTAACATTTCAGCAATATAAGTAAATAGAGGGGCATTTAACACATTTTAATAGGAATATTTTAAGTGTATAGTGTTTGGTAAAATCCACAATCCCATTTTGCACATGTATTACTTAAATATTTAACAGTTAACTTAATCTGGCAATGCCCTTGGAAATCATACATAAAAATCATACATAAAAATGTAAAAAATAGTTTTTATGTTTTAATTGCTATCAACTTAAAAGTTTGTTTCCTATTCCTCCTCAGAAGAACATTTAGCTTCAGGTAATTTTATTGAAATCCTCTCAAACAAGGTGTTCCAAAAAGCATAAATATCAGTGTGTGTGTGTGTGTGTGTGTATTTAAATGTGTTTTTAAAACCAGGGGTAGAAAGCTGAACCATTAAACATTTTATGGTAATGTAGCCTTATATAGTTATGTGTGCACTGATATTTATGTAATATTTATTTAATATTATGAATAGTCTAGTACATCACTAGGCAGGTTATGTGGAGCAATCACTCTTTTAAAGGCTTTACAAGATGGCTAGCTACAAATGACAGTGAGGTTAACCATTCAAAAATCAGGAATAACCATAGACAAGGGCAGGGCTATCTCCAGAAATAAATACTGCCCCCTGTCCCCAGAGAGAGGAAAGTGACCTGGAACTTCAAGGAAGCAGCACTGGAAATGTTGGGCCAAACCCAAGTATGGCAGTAGCCAATCACATGCATGCTAGCAGGAAGCCTTCCAGCTACCAGTGTAAGCAGACATGGCAAAAAAAGGAACATTACATTGAAGCTTCACGTCAAATATGCATGAACGTTGTGGAATACATCGGCTTGACAAGAGCAAGGTAAAAGCAGGTGTGTTCATGTGTGCCTGTATTGGTATGTGAGCAATGTGTGTTAGTGTGAGCGTCTGGGTATGTGTTAGTCCTGAGTCTCCGTGTTCATGCTGAGTGTCTGTGTGTATGTGTGTCAGTGTGCATGTCTGGATGTGTGTGTGTGTTCGAGTCTGTGGATATATTTGTGTGTTAGTGTGAGGGGCCCTCCTTAGGTCAGGCTCTGGATCTGCTCTTGGCACTCTCACACATACACAGTGGGGTGTGACCCCACTAGGCACCTCAGTTACTGTGATTGCAGAGTGCCTTAATTGTCGTTAATTAGCAAATTCTGATATGAGTGTTATTGCATTAAGGGCTTGGGAGAAACATAGGAGTGAGCATAGGGTTAGTGGTGCTTAGGTGCATTATTTTTTGGCACCCCCTCTGTAATGCACAGACTAACCCCTACACATCAACTTGCAAACTCATGTTGGGGGATCCAGGGGATGATCTGAGGGTAGGGATTAAGAAGTATCCTGGCAACTAGACTTAAATCTTTACCTCCCTAATATCCAGGAGGTGACGGGATTGAGCAGGGTCACATAATGTTGCATTGGGAGACTCAGTGGGAGCCAGATGAGCTGCATCAAGCACAGGCTAAATTTTTGTGTGGGGGGGGTATGAATGTTTGTACAGCACTACGGAATTTGATGGCGCTATATAAAACAATAAATAAGAATTATATTACATTTATTTATAAAGCGCTGGCAGATTCCGCAGCGCTGTTACAGTCAGTAGAACAATTTATAAACACATACAATAACAAAGTGGTCTGATGGAACAGGGAAGGGAATTATAATTTAGGCTGTGGCTGTTATAAATGCCAGCATTTAAAGTGACTCGGATTAACCACAAATAAAGTTTACTTGACATTTGCTTAGTTGCATCTCAGCGCAAAAGCCATGGTCCGCAGAAAGCTTCCAAAGCATCAGAGGGATCTAATTGTTAAAAGAAATAAGTCAAGAGAAGGGTACAAAAGAATGTCCAAAGCATTAGCTATACCATGGAACACAGTGAAGACAATCATCATCAAGTGGAGAAAATATGACACAACAGAGACATTACCAACTGGACGTCCCTCCATGAAAAAACGAGAAGAAAACTGGTGAGGGAGGCTTACAAGAGGCCCACTGCGACATTAATGGAACTGAAAGTACTTCTGGCTGTGTGCTACATGTGACAACAATCTCTTCTATTCTTCATATGAATGGGCTATGGGGTAGTGTGGCAAGACGAAAGCCTTTTCTTACAAAGAAAAACATCCAAGCCCGGCTGAAGTTTGCAAAGACAAACATCAAGTCCCACAAAAGCATGTGGGAAAATGTGTTATGGTCTGATGAAACCAAGGTTGAACTTTTTGGCTATAGTTCCAAAAGGTATGTTTGGCGCAAAAACAACACTGCACATCACCCAAAGAACGATATACCCACAGTAAAGTATGGTGGTGGCAGCATCATGCTTTGGGGTTGTTTTTCTTCTGCTGGAACCGGGGCCTTAGGGTGGAGGGAATTTTGAACAGTTCCAAATACCAGGCAATTTTGTCACAAAACCTTCAGGCGTCCGTTAGGAAGGTGAAGATGAAGAGGAAGTTCATCTTTCAGCACGGCAATGACCCAAAGCACACATCCAAATCCACAAAAGCATGGCTTCACCAGAAGAAGATTAACTTTTTGGAATGGCCTAGCCAGAGCCCAGACCTGAATCCAATTGAACATCTGTGGGCTGTGCACAGAAGATGTCCTCACAATCTGACAGATTTGGAGAGCTTTTGCAAAGAGTGGGCAAATATCATCACTTCAAGATGTGCCATCTTGACAATAGACTCCTATCCAAAATTAAGATTGCTATAATAAAACCAAAAGGTGCTTCAACAAAGTATTAGTTTAAGGGTGTGCACACTTATGCAACCAGGTTATTGTGAGTTTTTTAAAAAAATAATAGAAATACCTGTACATTTTCTGTTACAATCAATTCAGTATGTTTTACTAGCCAAGTTATGATAGTTTAATTTATGCAGACAGTAGCTTTTTGTTTTTTAATTCATCAGAAGTACAGAAGTAGTTCTTTCACTTTCCATGAATTTTCTCCAAACTTAAACACATTTATGGCAGATTGATTGTCATTACCACTGGAATTTAACCAGAAGGCAATTTTGGAAAATGTTGGCCTCCTCAACTATTTTGTATTATTTTAAATATATGTGGAAAATCAGCAACAATCCATTTGTTTTCATCTAGGAGATCAGGATGTGACTTTTTTGATATGTTTTGATTGTTAGTGGGACATTTCCTTTATGTTGCTGTATATTCTGTTTTAATTGTGGATATTTTATTCTATGGTAACATGTTTGCTTAACCTCAGACTTGGGCACATATATGTATATATATATATATATATATATATATATATATATATCTGTGTCCATGTCTGAGGTTAAGCAAACGTGTTACCATAGAATAAAATGTCCACAATTATATATATATAAGTAAGAAAAGCATTAGCCATCCATACAACAATTAAGTGTATACATCTTGCCATGAACCTGTTTGAAAGTTTCACAGTTTTGCGTATTGCCCTTTTTTGGATTTTTTGTTTTGCTCAATGAAAGATGCACTTCCTTGTACTAAAATAATTCATTGATTTGAAATCACAGATCTCTTTTTTAATAGAATAGTCAACATTGGAGCTGACTGAATGTAGAGGCACATGAATTCACAATTCTGAGTTCTAGTGATTGTAAAACCTGCCTTGGGAATACCAGTCCTAGAAACAATTAAATACCAGCCCCATATTTCATCATGCCATTATGATGCACACAGCAAATATTTATTTTGTTCAGAAGAAGGGCTAACCATGCATTTTAAAGCACATTTTAAAACAACACATTCATGTTAAATAAAACACATAGGAAAAGACATAGTTCTTAATATCACTGTGGCCCATGACATCATGTAATGGGATGGGACCAACTGGGAGAGGACTAGTATAGTCTGAAGAATAATATTTTAAGTTTACTTAAATACATTACCGAAAACAAAGTTCTTTAAAACACGTTCACAGTAGATAATAAATAAGCAAATACATTTGTAGCTCCTAAAATGTGAGTGACAAATGTGCAAAATGATTTGCTAAACAGTCTGAAAAATTGTGCTAATTATTCTTTAGAGGCAAACATGTGCCAAACATTTGTTTAACAATAATTGATTTAATAACAGTCCTAATAATCCATGTTAAAAATATTTTTCTAAGCTGTATTGCAACAGTCTGAAAACATTTATAGGTCAAAATATGCAAATATCTTTGGTGTGTCATAAAGTAGGAATGCCTTGTAAAGAAACAGCAAAATCGTTAATCGTTTTGGAGATGTGCCCGTATTGTGATGTACTTCTATATAGTAGTCTTAAGCAAGTAGCATCCCTTGTAGCAAGCTGCTTTAGGAAACCATAACATCAATTATTCTATCATTGTTAAGTTCCATCATGGCTTTTGTCTCTACTGACTTTAGCATAAAAGCCTCCAAATGTGGTTAGGAAAGGAAATTTCAAAGTCTGTTTAAGATGTATTAAAGTTTTGTAAAGTTTACTACTGCACTGAGTTTTCAGGCTCACACCCTCCTAGACCCCAAACTGCTTAAATTCTCACCCTTGCGCCTGCTCTTAGGCATATCCGAGGTCAGCAAGTGCCATGGCCGTTACCTGGAATAAGGTCAGTAACAAGGCAAGGAAGGAACAAATTGCTTGGGGGTAAGAGGGGGCCAATACATCAGTTATATTTTTGGTTTATTCTATACTTGTGCAAATGTACCAAAAATTATTTGCATACACATTTTTGCTTTGCTTTCGTTTGTTTCGCTGAAATTGGCAAATTTTGTTAAAATTGCAATTCGTATAAATCCGAATGCAGAAGTCTAGTTTATTCAGAAGAAAATACCAGATTGATTAAACTGATTGACTGGGTGCTCTGCTTTGCCTTAGTAACATCCCAGTTGGATGTTAGTCTGCTCTTGTTATCCAGCCTGAGGACACCACATTAGAGGCATATCCACACAATATGATACGCGTATACACAAGACACAGAAATGCGTAGAGTGAGAGCTTATTGAACCCTCCAGGCATCCAGTTACTAAACCGCAACTATGCTCACAAAACTTAAGATCTAGGTCTGCGGTCTCCAGCTGGGGGAAGGCAACGGACGTTTAGCCAGAGTAGTAGTGAGCAGTATCGGAGCAGGAGATCTATCAAGTTTGTGATCTCCCAACCAGCCCTGCTCAGCTGGCCAAGGTTTAGACATTAATTTTTTTTAAGGGAACAGCAAATTTACACTGCTATATAGGCTATACACTCACTACTTTACATTGTAGCCGAGTGTCAATTCTTTAGTGTAGTCACATGAAAAGATATAATAAAATATTTACAAAAATGTGAGGGGTGTGCTCACTTTTGTGAGATACTGTATGTATGTGTATGGGCCGGTGTTTGTAAAAGCAGTATGTATAAATGTGTTCATGGGTAGGTGTGTGTAAGGGCAGTGTATGTGTGTGCAAGGGCAGTGTATGTGTATATGTCTGTTTATGAGTAGTTGTGTGTAAGGGCAGTGTATGTGTATATGTGTGTTTATGGGTAGGTATGTGTAAGGGCAGTGTATGTGTGTTCATTGGTTGGTGTGTGTAAGGGCAGTGTGTGTGTGTTTATGGGCAGGTGTGTGTAAATGCAATGTGTAATGTCACTAAAATAACCTCTGTAAAATAGGGGGGTTCAATTTTACATTCTTGCCTCAGGCGCAAATGGAGCTAACTACAGCTCTACCCAATTTATAAATTAAGTGTATGAAAACTCAGTAGAATGACTGTAATTTGCATTAGAAGTGATCCAAGCATAATCTATTTCTGTTTCAGTCACACTGTCTTTTCCCAACAAAGTATTTTGTTAATGCTGTGTCAGTCATTTGCTAACAAATTAACAGTGTCTCGGTCTAGAACTGTTCAGAATATGGCACCAATACTACAATAAACAATGAGCCAAGGAATGCATTATTTCAATGAGGAAATGTATATAGATTACTTTGCAAATAAATAACTTTTTTTCTCTAAAGCAGCATTTTCCATTTTATGGATATGTAAATCAAATGCAAATAAGTTATGGGTGATTAATTTGTTTTAGTTTAACATTGTACCACTTGTAGTTATATATTTTGAAAATCTTGTACAAACAAGATAATGCAACTGCTTAAGTTGTCTATTTAGGGTCAGTATGTTCAACAATGTGTAAAGCATCTAGTTTATAAAAAGATAATACATCTCCTGTAAGGCATTAAGCTAACGGGAGGGGAAATGGGCAAATGTATATAGGTGTAATGTCTGTAGAAGAGGATGCTGTAAAGCAATGTGAGTCAGCTAGGCCTCAGTCGGCAACACAGTCTGAAGGCTGGAGAACTCCAGGAGAACCAGGTCAATACCAGAGGACAATATCAGAGTCAAATCAGAATCCAGAAGCCAATTCAAAACAAGCCAAATCAGGAACCAATAAGCAAAGTCAAGGGCAAGCCAGGTCACAACGGGTTAAACACATCAAAATCAAGCAGGAGCAATAGCACAAACTTACACCGACCAAGGTTACTGAGGGAGTGAAGGTACAGAGCTGATATAGGCAATCTGGAGGGAAAAGAGGTAATTAAGGTCACTTGCGACCCTCTAAATGCCACTGTGCCCCATGATACGCCTTTTAACCCTCTAAATGCCATTGTGTCCCATGATATGCCTTTTAACCCTCAATATGCCACTGTGCCCCAT
>VKOC01021211.1:0-60147 GCA_009364415.1 Spea multiplicata | reverse complement strand
TTATAGATCAACTGGAAATCGCATGTAAACTCAGCACTGAAGGTATAGATCAAATAAACAGAATCAGACATACAAATCCTGTATTTGCAGGTATATAATATTAATGTATGGAAACATGGCATTGCATGTATAGATCAGCTGGGAATTGCATATAAACTCAGCACTGAGGGTATAGATCAAATAAACAACACATGGAAACAGCACCTATGGTATTGATCAACTGAATGAGGCATACAAACCCTGTATGCGTAGGTATACATGAATAATGTATGGAAACATGGCATAGCAGATATGGATCAACAGTATAGATCAACTGGAATTCACACAGGAACTCAGCATTACAGGTATAGATAAAACCCCCTAAATTACAGGCATAAATCACAGGTTGCACACCCCAAAGCCAGCCCTGGCATCCACACTGCCCACATAGAACCTGACCAGCACCTAGATAACACACATAGGACTTGCCAACTTTGTCCCCAAACAGCCTATCATGACTCAACTTTTTGTTCCATTTGTAACTAACCCTGCTTCAGGTGGAAATGCAGTTCTTGTCCTTTCTACAGTGCTATCAATGAGCAGGTCATCATATTTTTTTAATGATACCACATCCTGTCTCTACAATTCTTCTACAAATAGTCTTTATCATTTAATGATTTCCCTAACACAACACAATGTGAGAGGGTGCACATTTATTACTTCAGCCAAAATGCAAAACTTTGCATTGGTTAATATCAATCCCTGCGCTTTTTTTTTATTTTCATTTTTTCATGTGCCCATGTCCCAATATAGCCATGTATTTTTGTAAACTAGGCACCCCAGTGTATTTCAAATTTTTAACTCTTTCCATCCACTAATTCTACTACCAATTATCTATTATATTAGATCATTGTAAGTGATTAGTATGCTGGCACCTGTATTCAACCTGCAGGGAAAGCTCAGAGTTCTTAGAAGGTCCTGAACTAGGGTGACCACATGTCCTGTATTGCCTGGGTTAGTCCCGCAATGGGGCTTTAACTCCTGGGTCCCAGGCAGCCTTAATGAATTGTCCCAGAATTGAAACTCCTTTCTTTGATGCAAAGGAGAGAGAGAGGGGCGCTAAGTGGTCGCTCAAGAATAAGTTTTCAGCAACCACTCGGCGACCCTCACTCTCCTCCACGAGGCTTCTAGCCCAGTCGCGGCAGAGTAGCGAGACAGAGGCCTCGCATTCCCACCGCAGGACCTCTGCAAGGTAAATTAACTACAAAGGGGGGAGAGGCTAGATAGTGGAAAGGGAGGAGAGGGGGTAGATAGTGGGAGGGGGTAGATAGTGAGAAGGGGAGGAGAGGGGGTAAATAGTGAGAAGGGGCATAGTAATAATAAAATAAAAAATGAGAGAATGAATGAATTAATGTGTGGATGCATTGTGTGAATGAGTGAGAGAATGAATTAATTTGTGAGAATGCATTAATGAATATGTGTGAATGAATTATGTGAATGGAAGTGTGAATAGGTGAGTGACTGTAAAAGTGTTTATGTGTATCATAGATGTATAATTGATTTGTGGAAAGGCACAAGCAGGGTGTTTATGGGAAAAAGTTGACTCATGCTGGGCTGTTTGGGGACAAAGATGGCAAGTCCTATGTGTGTTATTTGGGTGCTGGTCAGGTTCTATGTTGCCAGTGTGGATGTCAGGGCTGGCTTTGCAATGTGCAACCTGTGATCTTTGCCTGTAATTTAGGGGGTTTTATCTATAATGCTGAGTTTTTATGTGATTTCCAATTGATCTATACCTGCAAAGCTGGGTTTGTGTGTTATTCTGTTGATTTCTGTATTCTGTTATGCTATGTCTTCATACATTATTTATGCAAACCTGCAAATACAGAGTTTGTATTTCTTATTCAGTTGATCGATATCTGCAGGGCTATTTCCTTGTGTTGATTTCCAGTTTTCCCTGCAATGCTGGGTTTGTGTGTTCTGTTGATCTTTACCTGCAATGCTATGTTTCCATACATTATTATTGTATATCTGCAAATACATGATTTGTATGTCCGATCCTGATTCAGTGTGGCAAATATATATTGGCAGCAGGGTCTAATATTAATATATATATTGGCAACAGGGTCTAATATTTATATATATATTGACAGCAGGGTCTAATATTAATATATATTGTCAGCAGGGGCTAATATTAAAGAATGAAAAATAACTGACAGTTCAGCTGTATTTGAGAATTCATCATTCAATCACTGGCCGTTACCTCAAAGAGGATAAGGCTACATAATTATGTATGTTAAAAATATGCATTTACACACACACACACATATTACTATATATATATATATATATACACACACACACCTGTGTGCGCTTCATAGTGTGTCCCTGAATGGCAGAAATAAAATGTGGTCACCCTAATCTGGACAGACAAAGAATTCCGGTGTCTGCCGTTGGGACCACCCGATAATTAAAGATTGCCACGTTGCGGCGACTTGATCTGGTCCCGCGACTAGGGTGACCACATGTCCCGGATGCCTCGGGCAGCCTCAATCCGGGATAATGCATTGTCTGGAATCAGTGGCTTCAAAAGCCGGAGGAGAGAGAGGGGCGCCGAGCGGTCGCTCATGAAGTTTTCAGCAACTGCTTGGCGCACCTCAGTCTCTTCTGCGAGACCTCTAGCCTGGTTGCGGTGCTGGCATTTCATGCTGAGCGTCGGAATATGACATCATATTCTGGCGCTCAGCAGTGAAGCAGCGTGCACCGCGGCCGAGCTGGGAGACAGAGGCCTTATGCTCCCACCGGAGGACTCCTGGAAGGTAAGTGAACTTCAAAGGGTAGAGGGTAGATAGTGAGAAGGGGAGGAGAGGGGGTTGATAATAACAGCAACAAATTAACAGATATAGGAAAGGCTGAACTTGATGGACGCATGTCTTTTTTCAGCCTATATAACTATGTAACTATGTAATAATGAAAAAGGGGGGGTAATTGCATCACAGGTCATGCTCCTCGAGAGTTATGTATTGATGTATTACAATAGTAATGAATGAAAACAAAATGCCATAGTGCATTTTTATCACAGATTCTGGTCAGCTTACTTACGAAGAAGAGATCCTTTTTCTGTGGTTAGTGGAGCTAAATCAGAATAAACTGCCCACATACTATTATCTATTTACTCAAATTAAGTAATTTGCTGTAGGATTTTCTATTTTTATTACTATACATGTTAAGACGAATCACTGATTGATATTGTCAGGCATATGATATTTTGTGTTTCCCTGCTTGCACAACACATTTGTTACGTCGGATCAGGTATCACAGGTAATGGACCCACAATGCAGGAATGGCGAGAATCCGATAAACAAGCCAGGATCGGGGCAGGCAGCACAGGAGCGTAGGCAAATAACAATAGCCGAGGTCGGGACGGGCAGCACAGGATCAAGGTCAGAAGAACAAAGCCGAGGTCTGGCACACGTAAATATCAATCAAAAAGGCACAAGAGAAATAAACACCCTGAGAACAATTACATGGACTCGTTGAACGGGCAAGGAAACACAGGACCAGGAAGTTTAAATAGGGCCAATGGCGGGAGAACAGGTACGATGACGTCATCGCGACCGGCGCAATTATAGCGCTGTCGCGATGGCAACGGAAAACAAAACAAACCCTCCTGCCTGTGGTACCTCCGCGAATGACGCGGACGCGCCACACAGGCAGGAGAGGAAGAAAGACAGCCACCGTGGACATGCAGCGGCGATCGAACACTCGATCGCCACCGAGATGCCCACAGCGGCTCAACCGCAACGTCCTCCCTGCCTGTGTTGCCGCCGCGAGCGACGTGGCAGCGCCACACAGGCAGAAGAGGTACTGGTCGGGTGCCGCGAACATGTAGCGGCAGATCGTCTCTCCGATTGCCGCTGACATGCTGCGGCAGCCCGATCAGGACTGCCAGTGGCAGGGAGGCGTGCCTGCCCGACGTGCACGCCCCCCCCGTGTGCGTGCCTGCTCGACACGCACGCCCCCTCGTGTGCGTGCCGTGCGCACGGCGGCAGACGAGGAGGACGTGCGCGAGGAACGCTGTGGGACCCCGGCCAGACAGGTAGGCATAACAATGACAGTGTGCACGTGTGCGCACTTCCAGCTCAGCGAGGACGAGTGAAGAACTCCTTCAGGACCCCCGCCGCAGATCCCCGGCGGAGAGCAGTGCTGGAGGACCCGACGGAGGACGCCCCCACCCGAGGGAGAGGGACGCGGGACGGAGGCACGGCAGCAGCCGGAACCCCCGGACAGACTCGCCGCCGAAAGGCGACACTCGGCTGCGACTCAGGGGGTTCCTGGCGCTGGGAGGGCTTCTTCATCTTGCCCATTTTGAGTTATGGAGTCGGATGGATGCAGATTAAAGTGAGTCGACTGCGGAGCTAGGAGCTCATGCTGCCATCTTCAAGCAAGGCCAGCCACGCCCCACAAATTAAGCAAGGTGAACAGCACCCCATTAAGATCTGCCGTAAGTAGTAAAAAGTGACCTTTAGGGTCAGAGAACTGGAGTGAAGTTGAAAGTGGACATTTTTATGAACAAGCAAGGCTACACCTGCCGACTTACTGTCTGACATGGCATATTCAGTTGGGTATGTTTTGAGACCTAAGAGCTGGTGTTTAGTTTTCAGTAAGTGTGTTTCTTGTGCCATTGATATATCTTCCCTTCTAGACCGAACCTCCCTGAACAACATCCATTTTTTATGGGGGGGTGTTAAGGCCTTTGGCATTAATAGTCATAACGGTAAGACTCATTGGAGGAGGAGAAAGGCTGGGAGGCTCAGAAAATTAATAGGCCGGGACATCAGGGCCGATGGAACCAAAAGGAAAAAAAAAAAAGGAGGGGGGTCAAAGGGAAGGGGGAAGGCTCAGACGAGTAGCCAACAAGGACAGGTGAACAACGAACAAAGACAGCTAAAGTGAATGGTGCCCAAAAAAAAACCCAGCAAACAAAATCCCCATGATGTGTATACATGTGTAGTGCTATGAGACACACTGGGAGGATCATCAAATATATTAAAACAGTATACAAGGTAAGTGTAAGTCACAAAGATCAAACATATACAATATAGTGAAGAAACCTATTGTAGGATCCCATATACAGAGCTATATCAGTGTCAGAAACACACACAAAAAAAAAAAGAAAGATGTATATAGATGTGTAGTGCTAAGAGACAGACTGAGGAGATCATCAAATATATTAAAGCAATATACAAGGTAAGTATATATCGCAAAGATGAAACATATCCAATATAACCCCTTGTAAAACTCCATATGCAGAGCTATATCAGTGTCAGAAACACCAAAAAAAAACTAACCCATGATGTGTATACATGTGCCGTGCTAAGACACAGACTGGAGAGATCATTGAATGTATTGGAGTAACAAACACGATAAGTACATATCACAAATATCCAATATGTCAAATATAGTGAAGAAACACCTTGTAAGATCCCGTACGTAGATCCAAATCAGTGTTGAAAAAGAAAAAGCAACCCAAAAAAAACAACCCATAATGTGTTTACAGGTGTTGTGCTAAGAGACAGACTGGAGAGATCATCAAATATATGAAAGCAATATACAAGGTAAGTATATATATCACAAAGATCAAATATATCCAACATAGTGAAGAAACACATTGTAGGATCCCATATGCAGATCTATATCAGTTGCAGAAACACAAAAAAAAACAAAAAACCCCTATAATGTGTGTATAAGGTGTGGGGATCCCATATACAGAACTGTATCAGTGTCAGAAAGTTCATAAATAGATATATATAAACCTACAAGGAGTGTATAGATGTGTCATGCTGAAATAAAGATGGGAGCCTTTTTCCAATACCATAACTCCCCACAGACATATCGACAAAAAAAACACATTATAGGATCCCATATACAGAACTATACCAGTGTCCCTAAATATATATATATATATATATATATATATATATATATGTAGGGATAAATATATCCCTATTAAATATATATATATATATCCCTATATATATATTTTTTAAAACACCCATCTCACTCATAAAATTGAAAACGTTTAAATAGAAAATAGAAACAGCAGTGGTCTGCCAAGAGCCTCACTCACAAAACCAAGGAAGATGTTGAATAGTTCTTCTGAAACATCCTGCAACAATCACTTAAACTTCACAAAAAGAAAAAGCAAATGTTCAGGTAGCTACAGATGATCCAACTTTCGAGCGCTTAGCTTTCAACATCTTCCATTCCGGAGAAAGACGACGCGGTGAAGAAGTGCTTGGTGCAGACATCTCTTCAGCCTCAGGCATAATATTCCATTTCTGAAGGAGCTGTAAACCTTCTGTTGGAGTCAATACAACAGCAACAAGAAGTATTTATATAGCGCTTTTCTCCCGGTGGGATTCAAAGCACTTTACAGGTATATGCATACGAGTGAATTATCTGAAGGATAGTGGTAGAAAGTTCCTGAATGTGGGAGCAGTATGACAGAATGCGTTGGAGACGGATTCTGTGCGCAATTTGGGTAATGAGAGAAGAGACATATGTGTGGATTGGTGGGGGCGAGCATGGATATAGGGTGTTAATAGCTCTTTCAGGTAACAGGGTCCCTGGTCCTTTACGGCTTTAAATGACATATTTATAGACTGCTCCAAACATGCTATACCAATCAGACCACTTACTACCCCTTCTGGCAGACCCCTACAACATGCTCCCATCACCCATGAGACTCTTCCTATCTCTAAGGTGGTAGGGCCTCTCCATCATGAGGAGATTCAGTTCCAGATCATATCATCTACTCATTTTCCAGTAGATTAGGGTTATACATGGCTACAAACACATAGCCCGACTTTTGACTGGCATCTTGGTCCTCCCAGTGTTCCAAGGAATGTCTCCACAGACCAGTTAAGCTCCTGTGTACTACCTCTGCATGCCAGCTACCTGACGTATACAAGGACTTTTCTTTGATAAGGTCAAAGCTGGCACTTTACCACCACACAGACCGTATGACAAACTCCAAGCCACTCCTTGTGGCATTGTGTACCCGGTTTCTGTTCTCAAAAAAGGCCAAGGAGGAATATGTCATCAAAGCTTTGGCCAGAGGGTTCATTCACCCAACATTTAAGTCAACATTTCCTGCTGGTGACAGGTTTTTCTTTGTCCAGGAAAAAGGGTATTGATTACAGAGGTCTTAAAATAATCACTATTAAGAATGCCTACCTAATAAGTGAACTTCAGCTTCAGCTCTGTTCCCTTTATAAGGTGTGCCCAGCCCGTTATGTTTGTCTCAGTCTGCAATCTACAGGTATGTTTCTCTGATATGTGTTTAGTTTCAATGTTTACTTTGTTTAGTACTTCAGTAGGCAGTGTTTAGTGCTAGGACCCACCGAATATTGGAGTACTTTGGCGTAGTGGTGTGCTAAGCATACTATGGCCATAAGATGTGACTAAATCTCCAATTGTTATCATATAGTCATAGGCTAGTCCTGTATTTATTGTGTGTAGCCTGGCTCTGTAACCTGTATCTCTGGTAGAGGGGTGTCCAGTACCATGTATGTCTTGTCTGGCTCTGTCTCTTGCTCGCTATGTTCTGCTGTTACTCTGCTTAGCTTCCATACTCCCAGCCTTCAGCATCCTGCACATGATTCTAGTGCTATGCCTCATGCCTGCTCCAGGGTGCCTGCAGGATATCACTATGTCAGCGGCGTCCAACATGCGGCCCGCGGAACCTCGAGATCGTGTGAGATCGGCAGCCAGGATCACAAGTCCTGCTGCTTACTTGTAGGGGGGTCTATTCTCCGCTCCAGTCCTGCTTCCTCTGTGGGGAGAACGAGGGAGGCCACGCCCCCTGCTGAAGTCTGAGCAGGATCGAGAGCTGTAGTAGGTAAGTGGGTGGGGGAGGTTGTGTGAATGGGTATGCCTGATTGAGGGAATGAATTTGTGTGTGTGTGTCTGTGTGATAGCATGGATGTGTAAGTGCTGGAACCTAGGCATGATGGGACTGTGATTGCTGTTAGCAATCACACTCCTATCATGCCAAGTCAGCCAGTACATGCTGAAACCTGGCTAGTTGGCCCCCTTGTGTATTGATGCTGCCAGCAGTAAGGGGTCTGCACTTACAGCCACCCTGCACCAGCATGTACTGGCTGACTTGGGATGATAGGAGTGTGATTGCTCATCACGCATAGGTTCCAGCATTCACTGGTTGCCTGGGTATAAAAAAGTGTGTTTGCTGTTAGCAATCACACTCCTATCATGCCAAGTCATATTGTTGATTTTTTTTGTCCAATTGTGGTGTGTTACTTTTAATAAAAGTGTGGTTACACACTAAAATTGGACAAAAATACAATGCCCAGCCAACCAGTACATGCTGGAATCTGGGTATGCCTGAGATTGCTGTTAACAATCATAATATATAATTTTTTTTGTACAATTTTGGTGTGTAATTTAGTTTTATTAAAAGTGTGTGGGGGGGTCATTTTCAGTTTCGGCTAAGTGAACCCTGAATTTTCGGGTTTGGTCCAGAATTTTCATTTTAGTGCATCCGTAAAATAGAACTATTTTATTTTTACTTATCCAGAATCCTGAATTTGTAGTCACAAAACTTTCTAGGCCCAGAAATCAGTGAGAGGAAAAGTAAAGGTTTTGTGTCATTTACTTTAATCTGCATATCTTATTAAAGGCCATATTTTCTATCAGTGAAAAATGAGTGCGGCCCGCCCACGTAAACAATTCTGATTTAGTGGCCCACTGCAGAAAAAACCTGGACGCCCCTGCACTATGTTTTGTTTTGGACTGCTATGTCAGGGCGCTGGTATGTAGCTGCACAAACCTAGATGCTCAACACCCAGGTGAATGCAGTTGCCCTATACCAGGCCCTGTCGCGTGGCTCTGCTTCTGCATGCTGAATCCCTGCATTTCTCTATCCTTGGGCGCTCTGGGTCATTACAGTTGTCTGTATGGACCCGGTTCGTGACATTAACAGAAGGCTTCCACAGTGGTAGTTGAGGGAGCAGATCTGTCAGTTACCGATTGCTTTTATTCTCTCTGAGAATAAAAGCAGGCAGGCAGAGTTTTGTGCTGCAACCTAGAAGAAACATAGCTGTAAGCCCATGTAGCCTGCTACACCTCTCCTATGTAGCTGGCACTTGGTGGGTTAAGTTGCATTGCAGTTACTTCATGGCCTATTAGCTTCTTTACAGTCGAGTGCCAGCATCTTTGAAAAAATGTCATGCGGATATCACTGGGCTCTTAATCAATTTTAGTTTGCCCCCCCCCCCATTTTTCTTTATTTTTTGGAAGGGGCTCTCCTGACGGTTGGTCTCAGCAGTAACACCTACCAGAAGGGAATGCCAGAGCATGTAATAAAGCATTCCTTAAATGAGTCTGTACTGGTGTTTGCAATGAGTGCCGTTACACACAACCAGTCAGCAAATATGACAGACAGGCTGTCAAGAGCCTGCCTGATCTCCAATGTAGTTGCGATGTCCCTGCCAGTGCAACAAAGTTGCTGTATGACCTAATTGATTTCTTGCAACATTTTAAGGACGCTCTAAAGGGACTGAAGGGGTTAAATTGCTTGTGTTACAATGGGCCACTGTTAGAGCTCCCGAAAGTCTAGTGCCAGTCAGTATATTTAGGTAGAGTTACTCTCTTATATGTTCTCTTGAGTAATCTAGATGTTGTAAATATGACATTTCAAACTACTACAAACAACTACACTTTCAACAAAGGCTCCAACTGAAGAAAAAGTTTATTACTGGTGATGGTCAGCTCCATTTATATACAGAGACAATGAGATTTTTTTTAAAAAAAATGGGGAACAGTAAGGCCTGGTCGCAATCTGCGAAGGACTCGTGATGCTTAGATGTCCTTTATCACCTCCTCCAGCTCCTCCTTGCAGTACATGTGAAACTTCTTCCCAGGCTCTATCGTTGCAAGCTGTAAGAGGAAAACAAGGGAAGTCAGCAGGGAAGGAGATGGGTTGAACAGCTGCTGTGAGTGTGATGGATGTCAGAGAGGACTCTATGCTTTTGCAATACCCCAAATATAGCCACCTCCCACTAGAATAGCTCCCTGGAAAGATTTCCGCACCCCCTTCCGCAGAGAAGGCAACATTCTCAGGTTAGGGGAGAAATATGCCTCCACGTTCTCAACTAGAAAAGGCACATAAAGCAAGGAAAGAAATTGTAAAAAGGTGCACAAACACGAGCAATATGTTTTCATTCACGTAGGCACATTGTCATGGTAGTCTAAGTAAATTCAACCTACAATATCTATGAGGATACCCCGGATTTGTTTTTTTGACAAGAGTCAAAAGTAAAATTATCCACTATGTAATTTGAGCGCTGAAGATATTTTCCCCTCTAAAAGCAAAAGTATCCTTAGAGCAAAAGGGTTTTTTTTTGCAGTTAACAAAATCTTGGAAAGGTTACCCTTTATGGATTTAAAACAATCTTTCTTGATCATAAAATTAGAGTAATGTAGGTTAGCATTGGCTTTATCCCAATAAATGTCCTTTATCTGCGGACCTGGGGTTGCCATTTGTATCAGTCATGTGATATTTTGGGAGATTTTCCTTGCTCAAATACCACATTGAACTTATTCTTTATGGCAATGCTAATGAAGTCTTTTCCTTCACACACTTTCATTAGTCATGGTCCAGCTGGGTGGTCGAGCCATTCCATAATTTACCACAGGCATTTTGCAAAATCTGTTAACCCCGTAACGCCCAATGGCACGTTGTACACAAACGGTCAGGTAACAACTAATGATGTGCCTGGCACGTCATTTCATTAAACAAGCTTGGAACGTGATCTACGACCGCTCTCTTTGCTTAAAAGGTGTTGCTAAAATGCCTTGAGGTTGAGGCATTCAGCAACACCAAGATCGGCATCAGGAGCCATGTCTGGCCCCTTTTGGGGCGTCAACGTCCGCCAAACACTGTATGGCGGCGGACACCCATTTTAAAAGAGTTTTAAGAGTTTTGAAATAGCAAAACGCTACTTGTAATTATTGCCCAAAAAAAACAAAAAACATTAGGTATTTTTAAACCCAGGACAAATAGAATCTATTTAGCAGTTTTTTCATTAGCTTCTTTGGATGAGTAAAGGGTGGGTTTTTTCTCAATTTTTCATTATATTTTATTTAAAAAAATGGTATTTGAAGAAAGTCTTTAATTATATCTAAACACAACCCCGGAAAAGTGCCAAAACAGATTTGGTCCCAAAGGGGTTAAAATAAAGGCTAATTGTTTTTAAAATGTTATTTTTAATCTTTAATGTATTTAGTTTCAGCTTCACCAACTACACAACCATATCTGTTCCATAGATCCATTTAAATGGTTCACAACACAATTTACCTCAATGTTTGTTGCGTTCAGCTTCTCCTCCATCACTTGTTTTAGTATGGTGAGGGAAGACTTAATGGCTTCTTTCAGCGTCATGGTCTTTGTGAGGGGAAAGTCAGAGTGAGTTACCATACATTGACAGCATATACCAAATGCATGTGGCTTTCTAAAAACATCTGTGCTGCACATAAGCTTTAAAATGAAAATGTGCCATTTACCTTGTGATAAACTTCCTGCAATGAACTCTGAGCTCCCTCAGAGGCTGAGCCAATGGCTCTTGCATCACACTGTACAAATGTTCCAGAGGGATCCATGTGGAATCTATAAATTAGGTAGATAATAGATAAATATATTTAAATAAGACAGACAAGACAAGAAACCATGTTCAAAACAGTGATGCACCCTAGATGATACTTACAATTGGGGCCCTTTCTCATCTGCTCCTCCGAACAGCAGAGCCACTCCAAATGGACGAGACTGAAACATGAGAAAATGCTCACGAATGTAGTTGTGCTAAAAACAGTGTTTTTCAAGACACCAAGGACTCGCAATAGCCAAATATAAAGTAATGTAATAACAAAAAAACACTTATTTTAAAGAAATGTATATGCTCTAGGGCTGCAACAACTAATCGATAAAATCCATAATAATCAATAAAGAAAATCATTGCCAACGAATTTCATTATCGATTAGTTGAACCGATTTTTATGGATTATAAAACGAGGGTTTTTTTCAGCGCAAATGCAAATGAAATATGATTCATTCAGTGTGACTCACAGCAGTTACTACTTACAGTCCCTACCTGCAGTCACCGCCGATTTGCCCCACCCCTTTTTTATACCAATCCCTCCCTGCAGTCACTGCCGATTGGCCCTGCCCATTTCCTTATAGCATCCACATGGCTCCGAGTATAAAATTAATATTTGGGCTGCTGAAAGTTAGGGGATGTGGTTGTTAATTTAGGGGCAGTAATGATTAATGGGGTGTTTAGGGTTAATTTAGGGGCAGTTATGGTTAATGGGTCTTAAGGTTAATTTAGGGGCAGTTATGGTTATTGGGGTCTTAAGGGTTAATTTAATTAGGTTAACTTACGGTGCAGTTAGAGGTAAAGGGGGGCAAACTAAGGGGAATCTAAATCCTGGGGGCAGTGAAGATTAATCCTGTACTTATTTATAAAAGTATTGTGTCAGTGTGCTGTGAACGAGTCTGTGAATCTATGAGGGCACTATGACATACCTGGGGGTATAAGGCATATAGGGTATATAAAGCATATGTGGGGAGGGCGGAGTGACATACCTGGGGTATAAGGCATATAGGGTTATAGCACTAAATGTGGGGAGGGCGGAGTGAATATCTGGGGGTCATACAGGCCATATAGGGTATATAAAGCATGATGTGGGGAGGGCGGAGTGACATATCTGGGGGTATGCATCGGCAATACTGTGGAGGCAAGTGGGTGGCAAGCCCGAGGCTCAAATGTGAAACTGGGGGCAGGTTGGGAATAAATACATTTTTTCAAAAGTTTTTTTTATTTCTGCGGTTGTTTTTTAACATCCTGTTTGTTTATTAAATTATTTTAAATAAATAAAAAATACATTTTTTAATCCGATTAATCGAAAAAAATAATCGGCCAACTAATCGATTATGAAAATAATCGTTAGCTGCAGCCCTTATATGCTCCTAGTTTGTATCTAGAGCACATGTTGATACATAACATATCAACTCATTCAAGCATTCAAATGGTACTCATAATCACTAATGACAATAATTAATAATAAATAATTAAAAAAGGTTTAGAAACATGCTAATTTTTAATCAGAACACACAAGCCATGTACTAACCATGGCTCCAGGATCGGCATCCTCTTCGCCAAACTGCAGGGCAAGGTTAGAAACGGCTTGAGTGACACTCTCCACAGTCATCGTTTCATTGTAAGTAAACCAATGATTCTGGACAGAACATAAAGGGGATTTGTTATAATTCTCAATTTTTGCATTTCCAAGTCAAATACATCTTCACTATACATAAAGTAAAGCATTCCTAGTTAAAGCAAAATAAGAACAAACTTATAGCCCTCCTGATACCTGCGTCTCCACTCGTGCTTTATCAATTAAAGTCTTTGCATCTGCAATTAATCCGCTCATGGCACAACCTAAGGAGAAAGGAGGTGATTGTTAAATTCTTTGCAGCACGCTAATGACCAAAATGCAAATCTCCAGTTACGATTACATTCATAGATAGGTGGACTTTTTTTTCTAATCCATCAATTTATGTCAGATAAAAATTAAGCAGAAGTCTGATTTATATTAGGTGCACTACTAATCCCTCCCACCTATTTAATATATCCTTTAGCTTGTTTGTAAGTAGCCTCTGAACAAGATTACGTGTAACGGCGTGCCAACGAATCATTGCCAACGAATTTCATAATCGATTATAAGATGAGGGTTTTTTCAGAGCAAATACCCTGAAAAATACCCCTCGTTTTGAGGTCGCATAATAACACTAAGATCCAGATCCCCCGCAGCGCTGCAGGGGACCGGGATCCTCCTCTCTGGCAGCCGGCGGGCGTCTGTGCGATGTGCGCTGACAAACTCCGCTACTGTCCTCCACTTCCGCCGGGGGTTCTTTGATGGAGCACTATCGTGACGTGAACTTTCCAGTGCTCCACCATGAAAGCCCTGGCAGAAGTAACGGCCAGCAAAGCGGAGGTGGTCTGCACGCATTGTGCAACGTTCGCCAGCTGCCAGAGAGGAGGATCCGCCACAGCGCTGCATTCTCTCTGGCAGCCGGTGGGCGTCTGTGCGATGTCGCATGACCTTGCGGTGCTCAGTCATAGAAGCTCCAACGAAAGTGCCAGCCAGAAGCAGAGGTTGTCTATGCACATCGCGCAGACGCTCACCAGCTGCCCCTACTAGACACAAAGGAGTCTGGAGCACGGGGGTAAGTCGGGGGGGGGGACCAAGGGCACAGTGCAGTGTTATATAGGGGGGTTATAAGGCATATTTGGGGGCACAGTAGCATATAGGAGGTTATAAGGCATATCTGGGGGGTATGTGGCATATCTGGGAGGCAGTGCGGTAAGCCCGGGCTCAAACGTGCATCTCTGTCTCCAGTAACACTTCCCCTCCCCTCCCTCTCTCAGTTGGGGTACCCCAAGGCTCACATAACTACCATGTTCTGCCTCATTTTTGTAATTAATTTACACTGCTCAAAATAATCAAGGGAACACTAAGATTACACATCCTAGATCTGAAGATGGTCTCCTGAGGGATGTCCTCCCAGACCTGGACTAAAGCATCCGCCAACTCCTAGGCAGTCTGTGGTGCAACGTGGCGTTGGTGGATGGAGCTAGACATGATGTCCCTGATGTGCTCAATCAGATTCAGGTCTGGGGAACGGGCGGGCCAGTCCATAGCATCAATGCCTTCCTCCTGCAGGAACTGCTGAGACACTCCAGCCACATGAGGTCTAGCATTGTCTTGCATTAGGAGGAACCCAGGGCCAACCGCACCAGCATATGGTCTCACAAGGGGTCTGAGGATCTCATCTCAGTACCTAATAGCAGTCAGGCTAACTCTGGCAAGTACATGGAGAGCTGTGCGGTCCCCCAAAGAAATGCCACCCCACACCATTACTGACCCACCGCCAAACCGGTCATGCTGGAGGATGTTGCAGGCAGCAGAACGTTCTACACGTCTGTCACATGTGCTCAGTGTGAACCTGCTTTCATCTGTGAAGAGCATAGGGCACCAGTGGCGAATATCCCAATCCTGGTGTTCTCTGGCAAATGCTAAGCAAGCGTCCTGCACGGTGTTGGGCTGTAAGCACAACCCCCACCTGTGGACGTCAGGCCCTCATAGAGTCTGTTTCTGACCATTTGAGTGGACGCATGCACATTTGTGGCGTGCTGGAGGTCATTTTGCATGGCTCCTCCTTGCAGAAAGGCGGAGGTAGTGGTCCTGCTGCTGGGTTGTTGCCCTCCTACCACCTCCATGCTCTGGACACTACACTGACAGACACCTTCTTGCCACAGCTCGCATTGATGTGCCATCTTGGATGAGCTGCACTACCTGAGCCACTTGTGTGGGTTGTAGACTCCGTCTCATGCTACCACTAGAGTGAAAGCACCGCCAGCATTCAAAAGTGACCAAAACATCAGCCAGGAAGCATAGGAACTGAGAAGTGGTCTGTGGTCATCACCTGCAGAACCACTCCTGTTCTTGCTAATTGTCTATAAATTTCCACCTGTTGTCTGTTCCATTTGCACAACGGCATGTGAAATTGATTGTCCATCAGTGTTGCTTCCTGAGTGGACAGTATGATTTCACAGAAGTGTGATTGACTTCGAGTTACATTGTGTTGTTTAAGTGTTCCCATTATTATTTTGAGCAGTATATTTGTATCAATCTATGGAATCAATAGTCAAATTTTCAACCAAATTCATCCCTAACAACGGCACTTTTACCTTTTCCCTATTGTGTAATACACCGTAAATTCCTCCAGACTGTAACCTTGTTTGAGCAGGGCCCTCCTCACCTGTTTGTTATGTTACATACTACTTGTTATGTCCTGTCAACCCATTGTACAGCGCTACGGAATTTGATAGCGCTATATAAAACAATAATAATATTTTTTCTCAATTTTTTTTTTATTCTGCTGTTTGTTTTTAACATCCACTTTGTTTGTTAAATTATTTTAAATAAATGAAAAAATTACATTTTTTATCCAATTAATAAAAAAAATAATAGGCCAACTAATCGATTATGAAAATAATTGTTAGTTGCAGCCCTAATATATTATATACACATTTATAATGTTGTAAATTACTATTCTAGCTGGAAAAGGCTGATTTTCTAATCATGTGGCATGATGGCAACTAACCTATGTGAGCATCTATTTCTACAATCTTCTCAATGCTGCTGGGCTCCATCAGTGGTGATGTAATTCTCTTTTCAACTGCAAGACATACACCCTCTGACGTCTGAATGCCAATAGCTGTTGAGCCAAGCTGAAATAACGCAGAAATACAATTTAAGCATGTTTATTATTCATTCAAGTTAATTTTATTTTAATAATGCTGTACATACAACACTAAAAAACAAGAAAAGTAAGAAGGGCAATCATGGGAAAGGTGGGTCTACTTAATAATAATATTTTATTATCAGTAGTAGTAGTAGTAGTAGTAGTAAACACTCCTCTAACTTCAAGAGAACATCACAAAGTTCAACCCACAGCAAAGACCTGGATATATCTGTTGAGATATTGCGGTTTGGCTACATTGCTATTAAGTGCAATTTGTTGAGATCCTTACTTTAATTAACTAATATACAAAGAACATTTTACGTACAGAAGTAGCCAGCATGTAGCTTCCCACTACAACTTTCATTAATCTCAACAGTCTACTCCACAAGCCAATGTTGGTTGAGAAATATGAGAGGCACCTAGAAGTAGCGACATGATAGCTGACCCTGGTGTGTTCTCTCTTAAAAAAGTTTGCCTATAATCAAAAATTTCTAAGAATATTACGGGGATACCTTTAAGGGTTCGTGTTATATATAAAGACGCTTTATTATATAATTGGATCTCAGGAAAGAGGTAGTAGAGGCTAATACATTTCTAAGGATTTATAAATGCATGCACGGGATAGACATATGGCTTTTATGAATCTAGGACAAAAAGAAGAACTGATTAAGGTTTCAAACTTCAAAGCAGACACACTAGATGGGAAGAATTTTTGCTGTCAAATCTTTTTGTACAAGGTTCATGGATACTAAAAAATCTAAATTACCTTTTAGTTTAAGAAAGAAAAAAAAACTACACAAATGTATAAATTTGTGTATGTCAGTACATTAAGAAACAAAAGTAACGTATTTGCTCGATTATAAGAAGACCCCCAAAATCTGAATATTAATGTAGGGGAAAAAAAAGAAGAAGCCTGAATATAAGACGACCCTATAGGAAAAAAGTGGCACATAGGGGGTCAAAAGGCAGACAACGCAGCATTTGCTCTGAAAAAACCTTGTCTTATAATCGAGCAAATACGGGACATAAAAGCAGACCTAGTCAAGCAGTCACTGAGTTTCCATTTGAAATAATAATTAGCATAACAAGAATCGAACTATTTAATATTAACTCACACAAAAAGTGTATGAGATGCTAATCAAGAACAGACAAAATCTCAAATTTTAGCTCTTTTGCGTCATTACAGAGGAAAATCTCCACCTACATATAAGTCTGAACGGATATGTGAAGTCAATTTCCTCTGTACGAGGGAACCAACAACCCTAGACATCTTGGGACAGATAAGATCACTTTCATTTTCTATTCCAACCTGAGGACAATCTAGAACATGAGTCCTCTCAACTAAAATGTCATCACTACCTTTATGGCCTCTATAGCATATTCGACTTGGAAGAGTCTGCCCTCTGGAGAGAATGTGTTGACTCCTCTAAGGAAAAAGAAACAAAAAAAATAAAATAAACAAGTTGAACATGATATTTATCACATTATTCATTATTATACACACACTGAACAATGGACCAATCCACCTGCCCTTCAGCACAGCATGATTTATTCTGACACCTAACCAGTTTTTCACACTACTACAGCAACATGTGTCCTCAAGCATACGAGGGGGGACACAAGCCATCCCTCGTATAATGGCACATGCCACCCTGCATATGCCTCCCTCCTAAATGGCACATACCGCCCCCCACGGTTTGCATAAAGCTTCATCATCGTTATACGGATACCTAAGTCCCAAATACCGTGTGTCCATTCCTTATACACTATCACATTTTAAGAATGCAACGAACTGTGATAGAAAGAGAGTGTGAATAACATTAAAACTAGATGCAGGGATCATACATTGTCACTGAAATTCCCACTCATGACTCAGCGTCCCAACTACTTATTTCCATATAAAACGCACACTTACCTGTCATACTCCGAACGCGTTAGAAACATGTTGCTAACGGTATGAGTGAACGATCTTACACCGGACTTGAAAAACGAAGATGCCAATTACACAGCAAGTACAGAGAACAAGGCCTACAGCTACCGGTATACACTGCGCATGCGCACACCATCCATGCCGATTGGTTTACAGACTGCAGCGGAAGCGTCAAAGATCACATGCTGATGCAATGTTCGACGGGAAGATGAAGCGTTCCGGTTGTTGATGCCGCTAGGTGAATGTGGTTTTCTCCATGCTTCGTGATGGAACTATGACCGTATATGTGAGAATAAAAATGAACAAAACTTGGAGTAGTTTATGTATGAAGCATAATATAAACCGTTATTTGAATGAGTAGGGGTACAATAAAAATTTATGGTAATGTTTTTCCACTCAGAAAACATGCCTAATTTGTTTTTTTTATCTAATCAAGTAAAATAGCTGTTGTCACTATCGGACCTCGCAAGTGTGTCTCTGTTGGACGCAAACAGTAATGGAATGAAGTAAATTAAGACGTACGTCTTACCCGAAAATATTAAAACGAATTCATTCATGGGAAAAATTGGTTAATTCCTGCTGCTCAGGGTTTGTTTCATATGAACAATTTTAATGGCAGGGAATGTTTTTAAGAATCGGGGTTACTACAGATTTATTCACACCTGAATGCAGGATGACTGAGTAGCGGGAAATAACCTATTCCTTATTAACAATCTAACCCTTGGCTATCCCCCCTCAACATAAATTTTAACAAAATGTTACTGATTCTGATAGCTTGGTGTTAGATCAGGTTTGATCAGACAAAATTTTTGTTAGATCTAGTCTAATTACTGAGATATTGCCCCCCCTCAACTGAAATTTGGATTTTTTTAAAATGGATTTTGGTAGATATTCCTTGGATCCGGTTAGATCAACTTTTTTTCCCGTTAGATCTATCACACAGGAGGTGGTATTCACAATCCTATTTAGTGTGCAATGGATGGTTATACATACTACTTGCCCCCCCCACCCTCAATGGAATTTGTTATTTTTTTAATGGATTTTGGGAGATATTCCTTAGATCTGGTTAGATCAACTGTTTTTTTTCATTAGATCGATCACGCAGGAGGCAGTATTCACAATCCTATTTAGTGCGCGGGGGATAGTTATACATACGACTTGGCCCCCCCCCTCAATTAAAATTTGGATTTTTTTAATCCGGTAAAATCAACTGTTTTTTTCGTTAGATCTATCACACAGGGGTATTCACAATCCTAATTTGTATACAGGAGGATGGGAATGCATACGGGTTGCCCCCCAACTCAAATTGGGAGTTTATGCCCCGCTTTTTTATTTTAATTGCTCTCGTGGAACTCGCTAATACAAGCAATTACACTTTACAACGTCAAGCTTGCATCGCCACTTAAAACACACATTTTTGTCAGCACAGTCATGCTTATTAAAAATAACCAACACATTGAATTGAATTCCCATGAGGCTCAGTCAGACATATTACTTCCATGATGCTGGCTAAGCATCATGGGACATACAGTTAACTGCAGATGAAGCTGCATATATTAGCTGTGAACTACAATTCTTTTGCTCAGCCAGCCAGGTGTCCACGATGACTAGGCATCATGGGAGTTGTAATCCACAACTAATACCAGTCACATAATCTCAGTTCACATGAGGCTCAGCCAGACATACTGCTTCCATGATGCTGGCTGAACATCATGGAAAGTGCAGTCAACAGTAAAGCTACATATGCTAGCTGTAAACTACAATTCCCATGATTCTGAGCCCGGAGTCCACCACATCATTGGAAGAGTAGTCCACAGCAGCAGAGATTTTTTTTAATTAAGAAAGGCTAATGTTAGCCTCTCTCCCAGGACCCTTACACACTGCATTTACACACATCGGCCCATAAACACACATATACACATGCACTGCCCTAACACACACACACATACACATGCACTGCCCTTACACCCCATTCTCCCCATCTCTTACCTCTTCCTTCTTTCATAGCGGTTTCTTGGGAAGTGTTTTATGGACATACCAGTACACCCATAGGGGACTGAAGGGGTTAATGGTTACATATACCACATGGCTAAATACAGATACCAGTGCTGTTTAGACATCCCTGGTTTGGTATTAGTTACATCACCCACATGATTGCAAGTGTTATGCTTTCAGACCAAGGACTAGATGTACAATAATGTCTGCATTTCATCAGTGCATTTTTCATACCTACAGTGAAGGAAAAAAATATTTGATCCCGTGCTGATTTTGTATGTAGGTTTATATGAAAGGTGAAAGAATAACAACAAAAAAACTGACCCCTTTGCAAAACATGACTTAGTACTTTGTGGCAAAACCCTTGATGGTAATCACAGAGGTCAGACGTTTCTTGTAGTTTGCACACATATCAGGAGGGATTTTGTCCCACTCCTCTTTGCAGATCCTCTCCAAGTCATTAAGGTTTTGAGGCTGACCTTCAGCTCCCTCCACAGATTTTCTATGGGATTAAAGTCTGGAGACAGGCTAGGCCATTCCAGGACCATTATGTGCTTCTTCTTGAGCCAATCCTTTGTTGCCTTGGCCATGTGTTTTGGGTCATTCTCGTGCTGGAATACCCATCCACGGCCCATTTTCAATGCCCTGGCTTAGGAAAGGAGGTTTTCACTCAATATTTGATGGTACATGGCCCCATCCATTGTCCCTTTGATTCAGTGAAGTTGTCCCCTTAAGAGAAAAACACCCCCAAAGCATAATGTTTCCACCTTCATGTTTGATGGTGGGGATGGTGTTCTTGGGGTCATAGGCAGCATTCCTCCTCCTCCAAACGCGGCGAGCTGAGTTGATGCCAAATAGCTCAATTTTGGTCTCATCTAACCACAACTTTTTCAGCCAGTTCTCCTCTAAGTCATTCAGATGTTCATTGGCAGACTTCAGACGGGCCTGTACATGTGCTTTCTTGAGTAGGGGGACCTTGCAAGCCCTGCAGAATTTCAGTCCTTCACGATGTAGTGTGTAGCCAATTGTTTTCTGGTGACTATGGTCCCAGCTGCCTTGAGATCATTGACAAGATCATCCTGTGTGGCTCTGGGCATCACCGTTCTCATGATCATTGAAACTCCACGAGGTGAGAACTTGCATGGAGCCCGAGAACGAGGGAAATTAACAGTTATTTTGTGTTTCTTCCATTTGCAAATAATCGCGCCAACTGTTGTAATCTTCTCACCAAGCTGCTTCGCGATGGTCTTGTAGCCCATTCCAGCCTTGTGTAGATCTACAATCTTGTCCCTAAGATCTTTGGACAGCTCTTAGGTCTTGGCCATGGTGGAAAGTTTGGAATCTGACTGACTGATTGCTTCTGTGGCCAGGTGTCTTTTATACAGGTAACAAGCTGAGATCTTAAAGATAAGGCTCCTAATCTCAGCTTGTTACCTGTATAAAAGACACCTGGGAGCCAAATATCTTGCTGATTGATAGGGGATCAAATACTTATTTCACTGGGTAAAATAAACCTATCATTAAAATTATAGACTGATCATGCTCTTTGTCAGTGGGCAAAAGTACAAAATCAGCAGGGGGATCAAATATTTTTTCCTTCACTGTATATGTATACAATACACAATGTATGTATCACAGGCTGCATACACTAATTATATCTCCTATCCAAATGTAAATATCTCTACAGAAATACTTTATTCTTTGATATCATATATTCATATGTATTTTAATATCATACAATACTCTCTATTTAAACATTCAATGTTAGCATGAAGTCCTACAAATAGCTACAGATGGAAATTTATTCAATCTATTGGCTGAACTGTGAAACCTGCAGCCACTCTATGTCCCCAATGCTAAACCTAGTAACAGTTGTCAGTGCCTACCCTGCCCCCTAACAGTTGTGATACTGTTCACTGCCTATGTCCTGTTTTGGGATGGTGTATGTGTGGGGATCAGGTGTCATTTGCATTCATACTGTCCTACTCTGAATTAGGTTTCCTTTTGATCAGTGAACAGGGACACAGAGGGAGCAAGGAGGTGAGAAAGGGAAAGGAGGGTGAGTATAGAAGGACAGAGGGAGAGGAAGGCAGAAAGACAGGGGACAGAGGAATAGAAGGACAGGGAAGAGTATATACATGGGATATATAGGTGTACATACCAATACTCCAGTGACAGAGAAGCAGAAGCATAGCCAAGTATAAGGAAATACTGTTTATGTATGTTGTTTACAACATATCAAAATTAAAAGCATATGTTGAAAATTGTGCAGCGATATAGAGGTAAAAAACTATAGGGACCTTATTGAAGAGGAGTAACTCACTGTATAGAGATTAAAGTGGAGGTACAGCAGATCTGTATTTGGAAACCTAAACCCTTTTTGTTGAGACCTTTGGATTCAAACCTTTTACGGTTGGACACCGCTGGATTACGACCATGTCTACAACCATGTCCCCTACAACAATGGACAGAGAAGGCACGCAAGGAGGCTGGGTCAAGAAGGTAGCAAGAGTGGGCACACAAGGTGGAGGTTGGTGTGGGTTTTCGCTAGCAATGGTATACTTACCTCTTCCTAACTTCACTAGAACCCACTGATTGGGCTGCGTTGGAGGAGGTTGGAGGAGCCATTGGGATTCATTAAATTGCTGGAATGGGTAAGAAAGGTGCATGGAGTGTCTCTGCCTTGTCATTGTATGTTGGGTGACAGAATAGAGAGGTGGGCATTGTTGAAGTGTCTCTTTTTATCCAGCAAATATATCACATTGTTGTACGTAATGGTATTCATGACATCACTATTAAATATAATTTCAATCCCTCTTAGCTGTGCACCTCTTAGCTGTGCATCTACCACTGGTAACCTCAAGATAACCAAATATAAAAATTATTATATTGTATTAGTGAATATACAAAACCCTTTCCCATGCTATAGATAATTTATCTGTCAAACATTTTTTCCTCAGCTTTCAATCAGCTAAACTCATATACTAATATACGTTTTGTGTCAACCCTAAAAACATATCCTACTGCCCATCTTTAGCATAAGCCATTGCCAGCTGAGAGATGCGTATCCCTCCCCCAGTCACAGGCGGTGTATGCCTCCCACAAATAGCTGTTCTCACATTTCACCGCTCTGTAGGAATCTATCCCAGTTATTAACCTTTCCACAAACTCCATAAACCAAATGCCAGGCATCCTTCAGCTCTCACAGTGGCCCCTCTTCTCAAGCCATGCTTTCACGCAACATAAGGGCAAAATGAAAATTTCTTTTACATATATATATATATAATGTGTGTCACAAATCAGCCTTGTATCCAAGGTCATTGCATTCTAATTAATATATCGTTCGTTTGAGATTTTTTTCGGTGTTTGAGAATTCAGTTTCTAGTTCCTGCGTAATATTTTTTTTCCTGTCTGAAGAGTGTGTGTGAGAAAATGTAGAATAAGTAGGTCTATTTACTAAAAAGTGCAACAGTGTTTACAATTTAAGCTCCCTGATAGCACTAAAGATTTTTTTAACGTATTGCTAGCATTTAATTTTTTTATGAAGTTTGGATTGCATTTTAAATTCATATTTTCTTTTTATTTCATGGGAATCGTGAAAATACTTACATAGTACTTTATGGTGCATCAGTTTATTTTAATTTCTTTATTAATCGGGAAAGTGTTATTTGAGATAACTGTAGCAATGTGCATTATGACATCAATCCTTATTACAAACATTACAGTCCATGGAATGAAAATGAGAAAATGACATTGAAATCCCGTCAGACACAAATAAATAGTCAGAACACCGCTGAATAATAATGAAAACCGGCAGAATATATGTCAGGAGATAAGGGTATAGGGCAAATAGGAAAAATTAAACAGATAGCACTAAAGATTTTAAAAGGCCAACCACAGTAAACTGTTCTTTCTTGTGAGCGTTTTAAGATGTCTCCGACATTATCTATGTAATATGGAGGGCCAGCTCATACCATCTTGCAAAGAAAAAAAAACTCACTTGGGTTTGCCCTTGATAAGCACAATGACATGTCCAGAGTGGCCATTTGGAACATTGGGCTGGTGGCTGACACTTACTTGCTCCTTCAATAGCAGATAAGGTCCTGCAGTGTGTGGCCACCGGCAGGAAGAAATGTAACGTGTGGATGTGTGTATCCAGCCTGCTGCCTTATCTCACTTTTCTTTTCTTCAATACATTGGAAACTACTGTTTCCTGGAGCAGCAGACACTTTACTTAGTCATATATGACACACAGAGGTTGCAATCAATAAGCTGGTGATGAAGGGAAATGTAATGAATGTTTGTTAAAAGAGTAAGTAACAGAAGACATGTGAAAGAAGAAATCTTATGTCATCAGCTATGCTTTATGAAGAGCCTCTTTGAGTGGGAAAGGGCAGGTTTTACCCTGCACAATGTGGTTCATATGGTTAAATAAATGGTTATATATCTAATTTGTAATTAACCACCGTATCTATTCCTTTACTTACTATACCCTTCTTGACTTTTTTGTCTTTATCTCTTATTAATCTTTCTCGCTTCTCAGCTCTTTGCTATCTTTGCCTTTGGAAGTTGTGGCTCGTATAGTGGAGAAACAGCAGCCACAGTTACGTGCAAGGAAACAGAAACTGAAATAAATCTTATATCTGTGCCCTTTGGGTACCCTTTCAGGTAACACCAATGTGATTCCTTGCAAGGGATGTAATGCAAGGTTGGCAGAGGCAATTATCCCAGAACTGCTCAGATTCTGTGCCACTATCATGTTTTTTTTTCTGATTTTAAATCTTACGCCTCAAACAAGCATCTGGGGACATGTTTTAAGCATTTATTTTTATAAATAAATATATATATATATTTTTATTTTACTCCTATTAACAAGTTTTCTATACAGTTCTTTTTTTTTTACTTTTTGGTAAACAGGACACATGTTGATGTGCATTCCGAAACTTTGTAAATGTATGAGCTGATACGTGCGCAACTCATAGTAGAATAGCAAATTCCAAAATGACACCAATGATGTTCCAAGTAAGGTCCAAGCCTTATTCCAATATTGTAAAAGGATTATGGCAGGAGAAGTCACATGTGTTACACCCTTAGTGGCTTAATCATAGATCTGCTCGCCTATATACAAAGTTTTTTTACAGTAAAAAGGATGGAGGACAGAAAGAAGGGGAGGGGTGGTAAAGGGGTAATGTCTGTCGCAGTGGACCTAGTTAAATTGCGTCCCATGGAAAACTAAACTATGTGATCTGTATTTAGACATTCTTAAAGAACATATGACGAGTGAAGACAATATTCTAATAGAACATAGTAATGATTACAGGTAGGGATATATATACACCCCTGAAAAAAATTGGAGGCGTGGGAAAGACTGTAGGGGGGACCACCCTCCATGCGGACTTTCAAAATTCAGTAACCTCGTAGTGGTACTCTCTTTTGCTGAACTCAATAGATACTACCTGCATCTTTTTTCTTCATTTGAGAATGTGTTCTGTACGTTTAACATATATTTAGTATCTGGTGTGCCTCAGGGTCCTTTTTACAAAGCAATTAAGCTGGGTTTGTCCCGAGACCAGAAAGTTGCAATCCTCCTCCTAATCCTTTGGCACAGCACACAAGTAACTCTTAAAATGATTTTAGACATTATTGCATACAATGCTGTAATAATTTGTTGCAGACATAATTATCTGCCTATGTAAAATGCCTCATAGTGTTTGGATCTCCATGACAAAACCATGGTAAGGCAGGGTTGCTAAGCTTTTGGGATCTTCAGGGCAATGAGGCTCAGGAACACTTAATTTCAGCTAATTGTGTGTATTAGTTATAGATGCACAAAACAAAAATCCCTCAAACAAAATCCTAAAAAAATAAAGCTTTGCTCTCACTGACGCCCACTTTGGCTACACTTTTCGGCCCAAATAACAAACACAGGTCCAGGAAGTTAAACCCACACTTGACTCAGGGATCGCCTTGCCCTGGGGGAACATAGGAACTTCCTCTCTTCTTAATAGCCCCCTTGTGGTTGAATGATGCAGACATCGAGTCTCTTTCAAAAACTGAAGTTGGAGTAATGGCCGGCCCTGCTCTCCAAACGCTCCACCGGGGAGCCGTACACAAAAGTTGCACGAAGCATCTCCATGGTTCTTTTAGATGTCACAGTCCTTCTTTAATTATTACCCCAACTCAACTATCATGTAGATAATATATATAACAATAAATATTGTTTTATTAGCACAAAAATACTCTTATGTTAAAAGAAACTGACTCTTAAAATAAGAGTAATGTTAACAAATTTCAAAATGTAACTTAGTATCCTAATGAAAACTGTCATTCTGTACAAGCAACATTCTGTCTTTTTTTTTTTTTGTAGACTATATCGTCTGCGATATGAGATGCCAGCTTGTGCCGATATAGAAAAACGTGTTATGCACCTCTCTGGGGATTTTTCTGCTCCTGCAGAGTTCTTTGTCACAATGGGAGTTTTTTCTTTCCTGTACTCTATGCTGGCACTGGTTATTTATCTGCGGTTCCATGAACAATACACCCAGATCCGTAGAGTGCCTATCGTGGTATGTAAGAGAGGGAGACTGAAAACAGCTATGGAGAAAAAAATATTTCTATTACAGTGTTTCTAGGTTTCCAAAATATTGGGGGCATGAGACCTGGATTTTCTGTGATTTCTTTTAATATGTGCACATAGTACCATAAATTATTGGGTATAATACCCAGGTACAAATCGGTATCAGTGTTCCCGCAGTCCCAGCATGCTGACTGGGTCTGAACGCCAGGATGATTGACATAATTTCCCAGCAGTCAGACACAGGTTACGTGTGAGGACTGCGTGTACACTAACGTACACACACATTATACGCAGACACACATTGTCTAACACCATACACAAACTAACACTATGCGCTTACACATGCAGACAGAGATGTAGTTACCATTGGCTTCTCCGAGCATGCTATCTTCACTGGATTAATATGCACTGTGAGCCTTTAAGACACTGAAAGCTGTGTAATGTAGGGGAAACCGAACGGTATGTGGGCTAGTCATGTTCTCAAATGCATTTGAAAGTTTATCAATATTCATAAACCTATGCAATATATATATATATATATATATATATATATATTAAAAATATAAAAAGGATGCCTACAATTTTCCTGCAGGACCTATGTGTGACTGGAGTCTTTGCCTTCCTGTGGCTAGTGGCAGCTTCAGCCTGGGGAAAGGGTCTGATGGATGTGAAACTAGCCACTCATCCCTATAGCCTACTATCACCAATGCCAGTGTGCCAACTGGAGAAAGCCGCTTGCAGTCTTGGTACTACACCATATTTTGGCCTAGCCAACATATCTGTGGTAAGAATAGTTAAGAGTCCTTCAGTCATTACCTCTTTTCATAATTAAAACACTTTTACTTTCTACCATAATCATTATATATTAATGTTTAATTGTGTTTCATTTACTACTCCATCTACTTCTAAATTTATTACAGAAATAATTCCTAGTGTTGTTGAATGTCCAAACCTTCACCGGAAATAATTTGTTTATCACATAACATGGGGAAATACCATGTGACATAAGCAGGCAATGATAGACTTTCATACAAATTGAAGGGATTTCTTAAAAGTTTCTGTATTTTTATGTGATGTTAGGAAAGAATAAAATGTCAGATCTGCTGATGTTTGTTTTGGTTAGCACACAATGTTACAAGAAATTCTAAATGGGACAGCAACTTTAATAGCACATGACTAATATTCTGTTTTTTGCAGTCATATTCAATTAAGAATTAAAACTGTAGCATGCAGCATACCGGGGAACTGTAAAGATTTGACCCAGAGTCTGCAGGTGAAATGCGCTTTCTGGCTCTACTCTTTCCTCTGGGGAAGAGCAGCCATACCCACACCCTGCTAAATCTTCCTCCTAACACGTTCAGAGCTACATGGGGCTAGCCTCCCCTGTCTGCAGGGTGCCCTCCTGGTCTGTGTGGCTAGTTTCACCCTTGCAACACCACTCCCTCAGAAGAATGCGTGACCCAGGTAGTCTTCTCTGGAAAGTGTCCAGGTGTGCATACTAGTGCTGTTGTATGGCAATAGACTATCAGGATTCAGCTATAGGTTGTTTAAACCTGAGAATTCACAACTGGACCAGCATAACTTAGCTGGGCACACTACCAGGATCTATTCTTCCTCCGGAGGAGTTGAGAGGTGGGCACTAGTTGACTAGTTGGCCACATAGCCAGGGCCAACCATGGGGGAGGGCATTCCCTAAACGGTCTTGAGTGGGAGTGTAAGTGAAGGAGAGTGGATCTTGTGAAATTACTCTGAGACCCAGGAAAGCAGCAGTTCACCTGGAAATTTCTGGTCAACCCTGGAGTTTCTCCCACGTATGCACATTACCCGTAGTTAATGATTTAATATTTTGTAATACTTTTCTTCCACTACATCACCAGCTCTTCGGATTTTTGAATTTCCTGATCTGGTCAGGCAATGTGTGGTTCGTTTATAAGGAGACAGCCTGGAGCAAACCAGCATCCGCCAAGGAGGAATCTGCAGAGCGTGGTGAAGCTGAAGATCGCCAGTGATGTATGGCCTTCCATAATCAACTACTCTTCCCCTTTCAATCACCTCTCCTTCTGGAGGACTAAGCCGATCCAATAATATGTCCTTGTTTTCAGTGTTCTTTCATTTTGTTAACGTTTGTACTGACCCAAATCTAAGATGACCAGTCTTCCCCACTAAGAAATCTCTAGGGTTAAGCATCCCACACTAGTGGAAATGTTTGGTCATCAAGTCCTAAATGCATACAGCTTTGCTGTTACCAATAATGGCATTTTTGAATTACTATTTCTTATCATAACCCCCACGTCAACTGCCTCAACTTCCAGTGTTACTGGTGCTATTTATTGATTAAAATAATCTCCAGTTTGTTCATAGTTTGCATTTGTCTGCCTCATCCCTCTCAAACATGTAATTATATGCAAAATTATATATACACGCACACGCACATACCTGATGTACTGATGTGCTGATGTTCGAGTAATAAACTCAATAAAGAGCTTGTCATACAGTGGCACTGATGAGTGTCACCTTAGTGGAGCCGCGGGGTGGCGCTATGATCCACGTATATTGATCGGTTTTCTGTGATCTCCCGTAACCAGGAAATGGTAGAATAAGGAAGTTGGAGTTGGTTCTCGAATGTTTTTGATATTCCTCACGGCGCATCTGGGTTTTTTACGGTACATACATAATAAGAGTATCTGTGAAGTGGTGGTGGTTATGTAATGTGATTTTACGTGGGTAGGACTGTTATATGCGAGAAATAACCATTGCAGGGCAATGTTAAACGAAAGGGAGCCCATATACCATTTCTTTGATTGGTTGGTCTGGTTTGCTTTAGTTGTACTGTTGTGCTTAAAACAAAACATTTTGTTTTGCGTGACTTGTAAAGTTCTATTATGAAACCGATTTAAGCATTTAGCTGCTTGAAATAAGTCTTACAGGGACTATACTTGTGAGAGTAGGGGAGAACAAGAATAGAGCTGCTAATTAAATGTCGTAACAGACCAATGGCATAAAAATTAGTTGCAAATTGTTCAAGGGGAAAATAGGTCCCATAGTATGAATGAATATGCATGGCTGGCAGGAGGAGCTGTGCCAGAATGAGCTGCACCAGAATGAGCTGCACATCCAGCTAAGTCTATCTGTATAACAGAACTGTAGGAACACACTGCTCTGTAGAGCTTGAAAAAAAAAATGCATTTGATAATGTGGGGCTATTATACTGTCAAACATCCGAGCTGCAAAATTAGGTTTTTCAGTCTGCAAATTCACCTGCGAACTCATAATTAACTAAAGTCAAATCAGATTGTATTTCACTTGATGTAAGTGAACTTGGTTGTAGGCTAGGCAATATATTTAAGCTGTTTTACCCTTTTTCACAAATTGCTGAGATAACAGACTTGGTCTTAAGTTTGTGAATTCAGTCATAAGTATCTGATAAAATGTAATCCGCCATTTGAAATTTATCATCCGTGATTTGACTACCAATTTGGCATAGTAGAAAATACCCCAGATAAAACATCTTAAAGAAAGGTGGCAACCATATAGAATGGTATTGGAAACATGAACACTTGGGTTGCAACTTATAGTACCATTGTTCTGGATTATGAAAAGTTATCTTAACATGTTGCACATTATAATATTTTAATGAGTGAGGTTGATCAACTAAAGTATGCCTTGCCAGTGTCCTATTTAACTCACTGATTTCAATTATGCATAATATAGGCTTCTCCAACAGTAGAGTGCTAGTGAATTCTTTTCAGTACCAGGGATGCACCGAAATATCGGTGGCCGAAACAGATCGGCCAAAAATGGCATTATAGGCAAAATGCCCAAATAAAAAAAAAATGTCTGAAAATAATCAGCCGCCAGGACTGTCTTTAATGTTTGGCAAAAGCCTGCAGCAACTGTGTCCACAGGGGCTCTGCTGCTTACCTGTGCTTTGCTCGCACACACTGTCTGATGGGCACGCTGGGGGCATAAATACACACGGAAGAACATAGAGTCTCAAAAGAACGTTGAACCAAGATCATCAGGGTACATACAATTAAATTGTTCCTTTGCCTATGTAGCTAATTTGTTTGTAAAACTACTTGAAGTTTTTATGCTTTGGTTTTATCTCAAGAAAACTGGCAACTCTGGCAAATAAGCCATAAAATAGCATATTAATTTCCTGCCCTCAAGTCCTCTGTATTTTCTTCATCCCACTCTTCAAAGTTGAGCTGTGACTTAACAAAGGTAGGGAAATAATGGAGAGAAATCAACCAAATCCTGAGTCGCAAATCTAATAGTCACAATTAAAAGCAAGAATTCAGTGGATACCCAGCGGATACCAATTAAAAAACATGAACCATAAATATGGGGGGGATTCCATCACACTATCTGGCACTATATTTCTTAGCCCACCTTATTATTTGCTGAGTATGTGCTGAATTCTTGCGTAGTTTTGTGTATTTATTGGCCATTATTATTCTGGCATCAACCCAGGATTTTGTATGTGTGCCTTTTATGTTTTTTAGTTTGTTCGCTCAACTTTTTCTAAGTACTCACAACTACCTGATTATTAAAATGTTTGTGGTATTTTTGTAAAATATATTTGTCCTGTAAAGACCGTGGATGTATTTATGAACGTTCTCCCTGTCTTTCCAGGGAATATACTAATTCACAGATCAGGTTTTCTTTTAACCAGATGTCACTTCAATAGAATTATCCAGTGGTGGTTTACAGAATTGGGCTTTACAGAATCCAAAAAGATGGGTTGTTGTCGATTGGATCTTATTACCTAATTTTTAATAGGATATGGTTAATATTTTTCTCTTCCAGGTGAATGTTCTCTCATTGGGTGTATTATTGTGCATTAATTCATTTACTGGATGCAGATGACAGTTGAAGCAAGATTTTAGAGAGGATTTAGAAATACAGTGTTATTTTCAACGAGTAATAAGTATTTGCCAACTAGTTCCAAGTATTTTTCAGAACTGCATTTCCTTGGCAACAAGTGTTGAAAATGATATATTGGTTCAGCTGTTACTTGTTACGTTTGAAAAAATATTATGTAAGGGAATTAAAGGGGATATAGGACACCCCTCTACCGGGGATTCAAGACAGGTCACCCCTCTACCAGGGATTCAAGACAGGACACCCCTCTACTGGGGATTCAGGAAAGGACTGCCCACTGGTTAAATCCCAGACTGACACACACAAATACAGGAACTAGCCTAGGACTATATAACTATTGGAGATTCCGTCACATCTTATGGTCATAGTATGCTTAGCCCACCACTACGCCAAAGTACTCCAATGACGGTGGGTCCCAACGCTAAAGCCTACCTACAGAAGTACTAATAAACTGAACATTGAATCTATACACATATCAGAGAGATGGGGCACACCTTATAAAGGAAACAGCTGAAGCAAAGAGCAAGACTGGAATCAAGGAATCAGAGGTTCAGGACAGAACATACATAAATCCAGAAATGGACCACAGCAAGACAGGGAAACAAAAGACATGCAGTTCCGCAGCCTGGGTAGAACGTGACACTGACTGTGTCACTAAAGCTTACCATATTATCCACTGAAGCATCACAGTAGATAGTAGCCCACCTCTGGGCTATGTTCAGTTTGTATTGGGCAACATTGTGTGAACTGAATGAGAGCTTCCACTTTTTCTAAAGATGAGTCACGGTGCCAGTCAAAAATAAAAAGCTCAGCTACTAAAAATAGTCCATTCTTACATCTTTGGTACATCCAGATCAAGGCAAGCTGGTGAAAGTACCCGCAGATGTATAGATCTGATTTGGGTAGCGCAACAGATCAGGACTCCATCCATCATCCTCTCTTTAGACACTGAAAATGATTTTGACTGTCTGGGCTAGCCTTTCCCCTTGCTACTTTGGAATGCTTTGGTTTCCCTGCTAACTATTTAAACGCCATAAAGGCTGTATAATGGGATCCCTCTGTCTCGTTAATAATTCCAGGTGCTGTTCCCCCTGCTTTTCCAATCCAAAATGGTACTAGGCAAGGATGTCCTTTATCCCCGATTCTGTTCACCCTCTGCTTATAGCCTGTACTGCTCCCAGATATTCATGGCATCTCGTAGCTGGGCAGAGTAGCTTAGATTTCATTTATAAAAAAAAAAGAAAATTTAATGCCTGGGTTTCTCTGTTGATAGACTTGTCTGGAGCAAGCGTAAACCGAGAGTTGAAAGAACCACTATGTTTATCCCCACTAGACACGGGCTTCCGGTTTCATTTCCTGAGATCCTGCCAAAATTTGCTTGTCAGTCTTTTTAAAGGGATGCTAGAAGAGAAGGTAAGTGAGCAACCTCTACTAAGCAGTATTCTTTGTTCTAAAGGTTTTTTCTGTTGTATGATGGCTGATAAAGCTCCTGAGACTCCTGTTGATTCTTCTCCTCCACGAAAAGCTCTCGGGAAGTCAAAGTATAAAACCTGTGCTTCTTGCCATAGGACCCTTAAGGTTCCCTCGGCATCCCTTTGTAAGGACTTACCTGCCTCTCCGGCTCCGCTCCATGGCTGCTCCCGCGACGCTTCCTCCTCAGGCGGCTTCCCGGGCAGCTAGTACCACCGCTACCCGGTCGGCGGCTTCACCGCATGGGCGACCACGCGGCAAACAGGTACCACAGCGCCACCGTCAAAAGTTAATATTGCACGTTACATTTCTAACATGCCTTTATAACCTCGGGTGACCTCTTCATGCAGGACACACCTCCTCCTCTCCCTATTTAAACCCGGACTTCCTCTTCTGGATCACCCTTGGTTGGTGTATTTTGCTTGTGCATTGATTGTGACTGACTGCTCCGGTTTGACTTGGCTTGTTGACCGCGTTCCTGTCTCCTGATTCGGCTCCTGATTCCTGCTCGTCTGGTATTGATTCGGCTTGTTGACCTCGTCTCTGGATTCTGATTTGGCTTATCCTGATTACCTCTCTGACCCGGTTGGTTCTCTAACTTTCTGGTTCCTGTTTGGCCTGGCTAACTCCGCCATCTGGGGTCCTACCTCACCATACCATTACACCCTTTGTGGTTCCTGTATTAGAGCCAGCCATTCTTCTGCCTCTGAATTATCTGCCTGGCTTTAGAGCGAGCTGCAATCTACGTTTGATTTCTTTTAAATCTATGGCTACCTCTCAGCAAGCCCAATCTCATCCTGTGGGTCTCCCTAGCTATGATCCTTCCCTCAAGAAGCTTATTCAAGAAGAAGATGAGTATTCAGCTTCTAGTAAAGAGTTTTTTTATGCCCCACTCATCAGAGGAAGAAGGAGAAGTCAAGGAATAAAACTATTTTTTCCCCAATGGAACAAACAGGATGCCTAATTTCAGCAGTTAGATCTACTTTAAATCTGCAGGAAGAGACATCTACTCTTAAAGTCGATCCTTTCCAAGGCCATATTAAAAAAAAACAAAAGACCTTCCCGGTACATGACTCCCTATCTACTATGATAGCGGAACAGTGGAAACATCCGGATAGAAGATTTGCATCGTTGAATAGAATGACGCGTCTGTTCCCATTTGAATGGAAGTATTCGGGGTTATGGGAAATGCCTAAGACTGATGCGGCAGTTGCTAAAGCTACCAGGAAAACTACCCCCCCCCCCTGGAAGATGCTTCAAATTTTAAAGACCCCATGGATAATAGGACAGAAACAGCAGCAAGACGGGCCTTTGAAGCAGCTGCAGCAAATTTCAAACCTGCTATTGCTATGGCTTCCACATCTAGAGCAGTGAGAATCTGGTTACAGCAAACCGTAGAAGACCTTTCCTCTATTCAAGGGGCTGAACAAGTGGCAAGGAATCTTTCTGACACCTGTGTTGCGGTTGATTTCCTTTCTGATGCATGCCACAGCCTCTTCAGCGGTATCCAGGAGAGCCCTGTGGCTTAAATCATAGTCAGCAGATAATGCTTCCAAAACAAATTATGTTGTATTCCTTTCCAAGGAAAACTCCTGTTTGGCAGTAACCTGGATGAGATTTTGGAATGACTTTCTTTCTGGTGGAAAAATATCAGAAGATTCCATCAAGATGCTTACCTGGCAGAGGAAGTCTTCAGTCAGGAACCTGATGTCACTACTAGGCCTAATGACCGGGACCCAGGCGGCAGTGTTCATATTGTCTCACTGGGACGGTTCAAAATCGGCTCTACGAAAGAAAATCTACATCAACTCTCTCGTTCTCCTGTCCCTTCATTGGTGGAACAGAGAAGAAAATATGCTGAGAGGACGATCATGGAAGTCCCATACTTGGAAGGTCATTTATACGGATGCCAGCCAGAAAGGGTGGGGAGCCACCTTGGAAGGACATATTGCTCAAGGCCTATGGTCTCCCCAGGAGACCAGTCATCACATCAACTTCCTGGAGGTGTTAGCAGTATGGAAAGCATTAACTCACTGGAAACCGCTCCTAAGAGGCAAAGCAGTCGTATTCTTTCAGACAATGTCACGATAGTGGCTTATATCAACAAACATGGAGGGACAAGAAGCCGTTCCCTTCAAGGCATTTTTCTAAAGATATGTTTTTGGGCCGAAAACTAGCAGTTCATATCAAAGGAACTACCAATTCACAAGCAGATTTCCTGAGCAGACAATTAGTTTTCCAAGGAGAATGGCGCCTGCACAGATGGGGGTCTCCCGGAATAGACCGCATGGCATCCTGCACCAACAAGCAGTCTACTCCTCCTCTCGTTTTCTTTTTTGAAAGAACTTTATTGAACATTCACAAATGAAGACATGGAGTTAGTACACAAATCTGGAGGGACAGCATAACCTATTGATGCAACTACGTGAGGACGTTACTAGGACCCATTTAAAATGGAGCACTGAGACGGACACTTTCAGTCTGCAGCACTTTTACATTTTATATGTTATAAAGCTTCCTGAGGAAGCCGATTTTCTTCGGTGAAACGCGTTGAGACCTTGAATCAGATCTACATAACATACTTTCATCACCATCTGATTTTGGTTGGGACCTTTTATTCCTAGTGCTTCTATACATAACACATCAGTTATGCCAACTTGTCTAAGTTTTTTGGACTTTCCATAATAACCCCTTAAGGACAATAGGGGTTCTTACTCGTAGTACAGTATATTGTGGGACAATGGCTCTTTTAACATTTTTCAGTGTTGCTGTTTAGCTGTGATTTTCTTCTTTCTCATTTCATGCTCCCACACATATCATATATTGTTTTTATCAGGACAAACAGGGCTTTCTCTAGATACCATTCATTTTATCATAAATCATATCTAATTTACCGTATTTGCTCGATTATAAGACGAGGTTTTTTTCAGAGCAAATGCTCTGAAAAATACCCCTCGTCTTATAATCAGGGTCGTCTTATAATTAGACCTCAAATAGGTCTGACTATGAGACGACTAAGATCCAGATCCTCCGCAGCTGCAGGGGACCTGGTTCCTCCTGCCCCGCCCCACTTACCGGTACTTCTGAGTCCCCGGTGTGTAGCTGGGGCAGCGTGTAGTGGTCTACGCGATTCGCATAGACAACTTCCGCTGCAGCCGGAAGGAGGTGTGGCTAGCAGCAGGGGTTGTCTGCGTCCATCACGCACTGGTGCGGGGAACTCTGATCTCTGACAGTCGTGGAAGGTCTGCACGATGGACGCAGACAACCCCCGCTGCTAGCCACACCTCCTTCTGGCTGCAGGGGAAGTTGTCTACACGCTGCCCCAGCTACATGACAGGGGACTCAGAAGTACCGGTAAGTTAGGAGGAGGGAGTGTTAAATGGGGGGCATAAGGCATTTCTGGAGACCCCATGATATGCCTTTTAACCCCCTTAATGCCACTCTGCCTCCAGAAATGCCTTTTTAACCCTCTATACGCCACTCTGCCTCCTGAAATGCCTTAAACCTCCCTTTATGCCACTCTTCCCCATAATATACCTTTTAACCCTCTAAATGCCAGAGTGGCATATAGGGGTATAAGGCATTTCTGGAGGCAGAGTGGCACATAGGGGGTCAAAAGGCATATCATGGGGTACAGTGGCATATAGGGGGTATAAGGCATTTCAGGGTCAGATGTGCATTACTGGGGGGGCAGGTTGGAAAATAGAAGGAAATAAAACCAAAATATTTTTCTCAATCATAGCTTTTATTAAAAATATAGTTTACATGAATTAACATTTGTTGGTAAAACTTTTTTCCTATAGGGTCGTCTTATATTCAGGCTTTTTTTACCCCCTAAATTAATATCCAGATTTGGGGGGGTGTTGTCTTATAATCAGGGTTGTCTTATAATCGAGCAAATACGGTACTATAAAAAAGATGATAAAATATGGGTATTTTTGCTAAAAAATTACTTTTTCTCACTTTTTAAGCAAAAAACTTTTACTCATCTGCAAAAACTAATGAAAAAACCTGCTAAATAGATTCTACTATCTGTGCCTGAGTTTAGAAATACCGCAATGTTTTATGTTTTTTTTGCTTTTTTTTCTGCATGTTATGGGGCAATAAGTACAGGTAGCGTTTTTTGCTATTTCAAAACCATTTTTTCCAAATCTGGTAATTACCCCCCCCATGTGCCATTTCGGGTATCTTTGAAGCTGGTCAATGCAATTTACCCCATCAAATCATATATTTTTAAAAACTAGACACTAGTATTTGAAATGCTGGTATTTTAACCCTTTCCATGAACTGATTTTACCACCAGCCTTTGTGAAACTTTATGGTAGTAAATGTTTTTTGTATTTTTTTCACACACTTTGTACTTCAGGTATAAATTTATCGCTCCTGGTATATGTCCAGTTATTTTCTTTTTTGGTCCTCTTAAAGGGAATAAAGTGTCTAGAGCTTCTATAGGCCGTTGGATCAGAGAAGATATTTCTGAGTGTTACGTCTGTGCGGGGTTGGAACCTCCCCTTAAATTAAGAGCTCATTCGACTAGATTGGTTTCCACATGCTGGGCTGTTTAGACCCTTCATTCATCTGTAAAGTGGTAACCTGGACTAGCTTCCACACTTTCTCTAATCATTGAAACAACTAATTTCTCTAATCCCTGAAACAACTAATCGATATAATCGATAATGAAAATCGTTGTCAACGATTTTCATTATCGATTAATCGAATCGATTTTTATCGATTATAAAAAGAGGTTTTTTTCAGAGCAAATGCTCTGAAAAACTCCTCTCCTTATATAATCCGACCTCAAACAGACATCGGATTATAGCACTGGAATCCAGATCCCCCGCAACGCTGCAGGGGACCTGGATTCGCCTCACTGTCGGCCGGTCTCTCACTTTCGTCTCTCTCCCCCCTCCCATCTGCGTCCTCCCCCCTCCCATACGTCACTCTGCCTCTCTACCCGGCTCCATTACTGACAGACACTTTCACTGCAGCTTCATAGAAGCCATAGTGTAAGTGAAGTGCAGTAACTGAGGCTGTCTGTGCGCATCGCGCAGACCCCCACCGGCTGAAAGAGAATCATCAGCTCACATAACAGCTGTGAAAATAAAGATTTTTTTTTTTTAAATAGTCAAATCACAGTATTTGTAGTGTTGGATACTTGGTGTCAAGTTGGAGTATCTGTATTCTCTGGTGTCTTATGTCTAGGAGGTGTGCAAGGAATCCCCTCCCTAGATTTTCTTTTAGGTTAAAGCCAGTCCCTGTTTGCATAATGCTGTAAAACATGTAATATATTGAAGATTTACGATACAGGGAAAAGAAATCCAATTGTATTTGGCTCTTAATAGGAGATCTGAAGCAAAATTATACAGAAAGGGGCAGCTCTTGCACACGCCACTTTGTAATGAAATATGGGTTGATTCCATCCCATTGAAAAATGCTTATTTCAGGTCTATTGTAAATATAATATATTGATGGGGTAGGGTTGTATTATTGAAATGATTATTGACTTAATGCACATCTTGCCTCATGTATGCATCCTTGGATGAATCGTCCAGGGTCCATACCTCTGTGGCAGGTGTGAGCAAGTGGCTTCTCAGGAAGCTTATATTGGAGATCTGGAGAAGCAAATTGCAACTTTGAGGCAGATAGACAATCTTGAAAGGAGTCTGCTGCACATTGCGCAGAGTGTAATGGGGCAGGTAGTGAAGAGGGAGGAGATAAGTCAGCTAGGGAACAGGCATGTAGCTGGGTAACAGTTACACGTGGTAGCAGAGGGGGTGGGAAGAGTTAAGGTTTAGCTAGTCGTGACCTTGTGCAGCCTAACAGATTTGCCGGCTTGAGTGAAGATGTTGGGTGCTGGAGGAAGCTGTTCCTTCTTACAGTCGAGGGAACAGCCCCTCTAGTATGGGTGGGGTTGAGAGCGTAAGAAGGATTAGACAGGTTGTGGTGGTAGGGGACTCTATTATTAAGAGAGTAATCTGCCGCTCTGATCTGGTCAACCAGACAGTTTGCTGTCTCCCGGGTGCTCGGGTCCGGCATGTTGCTGACAGAGTGGGATGGATTATTGGGAGGGGCTGGGGAAGACCCGGCTGTCATGGTCCATATCGGTACCAATGACAAAGTGGAAAATGGAAGGTCCTAAAGAATGTTTCAGGGAATTAGGAGGTAAACTGAAGAAAAGGACCTCCAAGGTAGTATTTTCAGAAATATTACCTGTGCCACGCGCAACATTAGAAAGGCAGCGGAGATCAGGGAGGTTAATACGTGGTTGTCATGGTGTAGGAAGGAGGGTTTTGGCTTTCTAGAGCACTGGGCTGATTTTGCGCTTGGGTACAATCTTTATAGCGGTGACAGATTGCACCTAAACGGAAGAGGGTCTGCTATGCTGGGGGAGAGGATGGCTAGAAGGTTGTAGGTGTTTTTAAACTAGTGGTGGGGGGAGGGACACAGAGATCTAGAAAATGGAGATAGCACAGAAAGGGGAGGGGGTTCAGATCAGAACACGGGAGAGATGGGGGAGAGGCAAGATCAGAACAGAGGAGGTATGTATTAATAAAAATTCTCATAAAATTCAAGAGACTCAGGATAATAAATGTATGCTTGCTAATGCAAGGAGCCTAATAACAAAATGTGGATACTAGAGGCAATAGCATACACTAAGCGATATGATATAATAGGCATAACAGAAACATGGGATGAGACCCATGACTGCTCAGTTAACTTAAATGGTTACACGTTATATAGGAAGTACAGAAAAAGCAGGAAAGTAGTTGGAGTATGCTTGTATGTTAACAACGAGCTAAAGTCTAATATTAAGCATCTTGAATGCGACAAGGGAAATGTGAAAGCTATATGGGTAGATATCAGCTTGGGGCAAAAAGGAAATTATAAACCACCTAATGTTAATGATGAGGAACTCCCAAAGTTGATGCTCCAGTCGCCAGAGCCACCGGAAGATCTGCTATACCTTTAGAAGATTCCTCTCATTTTTTGGATCCCATGGACAGGAAGGCAGAAGGGGCAGCTAAGAGATCTTTTGAAGCCTCAGCAGCTATCTTTAAGCCAGGCATTGCAGCAGCCTTAGTAGCTAGGGCTATGCGCTTATAGCTTCAACAAATTGAAGATGATATCCTCTGTGGCATCTCAGGTGTGAAGAGTGCTGCTGATTTTATGTGACTCAGCTATGGAATCCGTACGCATGGCTGCTAGGGCCTCTGCATTGTCAGTTGTGTCTAGAAGGGCTCTATGGCTCAAAGCCTGGTCAGCAGACTCGGCTTCCAAGCAACATTTGTGCGGGATCTTCTTTTCTGGCAAAGATCTATTTGGGAAAGAGCTGGAAACTTTATTGGAAAAGGCTAGTGGGGATAAGTACTTCTTACCTCGTTTTCATCCAAATCCATTCAGGTCCTCCAGAGGTCAATATTCGTATCAGACCTTATGGTTCCAGGTTTCGACCCTTTCGTGGTAGGGGCAAACCATCCTCATCTAAACATGAAGATGGAGCCGCTTAGAGACCATGACGCCAGGATTTGTGCGGTAGAGGGCAGGCTGAATTTTTTTTTCACCTTTTGGGCTCTTGTTTGTTCAACGTTTGGACCCTGGAGATCGTTTCCAGAGGGTATGGTCTGGAGCTTGTCAGCACTCCCCCGGAGCGTTTTATGATGTCTGCACCTCCCCCGGTCCTTCCAGGAGAAAGGCGCTTTTGGATCTGGTGCAGAAACATGTACTTATCCCAGTGCCTGCTGGCCAAAGAGGAAGAGGGTGTTTACTCCCACATCTTCGTGGTTCCCAAACCATCAGGAGACTTCAGGCTTATTATAGACCTCAAGTTTCATGAGTTACAGGAAGTTCAAGATGGAATCTATCAAATCCACTGTGGAACTTCTTTCCAAAGGGAATTTCCTGGCTACTCTCAATCTTCAAGACTCCTATCTCCATGTTCCCATCAAGCAAGATTCTCAGAGGTTCCTTCAGGTGGCCATTCTGTCTACACCAGGGACTTGTCATTTCCAGTTCCAAGCCCTTCCTTTCGGTCTCTCTTCCAGCACCGAGAATTTTCACGAAACTACTATCAGGGGTTGTGGCTTTCCTCAGGAAAGAAGAAATCAAGGTAGTCCCATACCTAGACAACTGGCTTCTGGCAGCAGGTTCTCAAGGTCTTTTGTCTCAGCAGATTCACAGGACTGTTTCCATGCTTCAGGATTTTGGATGGATTGTCAATTTTCGAAAATCCAACTTGCTTCCCACCAGAATAATTCCCTTCCTGGGGTTTATCCTGGACACTACGTGTCAAAAGATTTTTCTGCCGGAGAACAAAATTCAGAACATTATCAGCCTTACCAGCTTGATTCTTTCCAGACGTCTTTCCAGTCTACGGCTTCTCATGTGACTTCTTGGACTGATGGTTCCTACAAGGCCTGCCGTGGCAGGGGCGCTTCTCCATATCCGTCCTCTACAATGTCTTGTCAATGTCTTCAAGGAAGATCGCTCTTCCTCCCAACGTTCGCTCTTCCCTCAGATGGTGGCTTCAGGCGAAAAGACTGGGTTCAGGTCTGGACCGAGCCCTCTTGGACAGTCGTTTCCACGGACGCCAGTTTATCCGGTTGGGGAGCTACGATAGACAAAGAATTCCATCAAGGTTTTTGGTCCACCCACGATCGCCATCTTCATATCAATATGCTGGAACTTCTGGCAGTTTGAAAAGCTCTCCTCTATTGGCAGTCCAGGCTGCAAGGGTAAGCGGTAAGAATTCAGTTGGACAATCACATTGTAGTGGCTTTCCTGAACAAACAATGAGGCACGAGAAGTCTTCAGTTAGGAAGTCTTCAGAAGATCGGGAAGTGGGCCGAATTTCATCTTTCTCACCTTTCAGCCGTCTTCATCCATGGGAAGGAGGACGTCACTGCAGATTTCTTAAGCAGAACTTCTGTTCTTCAAGGAGAGTGGAGCCTGAGATATGCGACGTTTCATCAGATCGTGATGATCTGGGGAGTTCCAGAGATCGACCTCATTGCTACTACAGCCAACAAGAAACTCCCTCTGTTTTATTCTCTGTCAACAGCAGGCCATCCCTTAGCTCTGGATGCCTTTTCTCAGGTTTGGGCCTTCGATCTGGGTTATATCTTTCCCCCCTCTTCCTTTCATCGCCAGGGTCCTCCGGAAGACCAAGAGGGACAGATGTCGGATGTCCCGACTGGCCCAAAAGGATTTGGTACCCGAAGTTGATCCGCCTGTCCATAGAGAGCCCACTGAGGTTGGAGATCAAACCAGACCTGCTCCATCAGGGGCCTGTCCTCCACCCAAATCCCGCCTGTTTCAGTCTTTCAACATGGCTTCTGAAAGGGAGACTTTGATTCAGGCAGGTCTCTCTAAAGATGTAGCTGATACCTTGATGAAAAGCCGGAAACAAGTTACCAACCTCCGGTATGATAAGATCCCCAAGTCCTTCTCCTTATGGTGTTCTACCAGACAGCTCCAGGATCCTGTCTTGTCTATCAGTGACGTCCTAGATTTCCTCCTGGCAGGTTTCCATATTGGTCTGTCTCCAGCCACCCTGAAGGTTCATGTAGTTGTCCTCAGCTCCCTGTCGTCCGAACAGTTAGCCACTCATCCTTGGATATCACGTTTTATGGAGGCTATCACTAGAATTCGTCCATTTAAGAAGCCTCTGATGTCCTCCTGGGACTTAAATTTTGTCCTATACAGCCTTACGTCTCCTCCCTTCGAGGATATTCCAATCAAGATTCTCACCTGGAAGGTGGTCCTACTGGTGGCTTTAACATCGGCTAGAAGAACAGCCGAGATTCAGTCTCTATCCATTTTAAAACCTTACCTCCAGTTTTTATGATAGAGTGGTTCTCCATATGCCTCCGAATTTTTTTCCTAAAGTCATGTCACCTTTCCATAATCATCAGGATATCGTCCTTCCGGTCTTCTGTCCTCAGCCTGATAATGACAAGGAATGCCGTCTCCATTGCGTGGATGTTCGCAGGTGTTTGGAGGTCTATCTACAGAAGACTGCTCCATGAAGATGGTCTTCGAATCTATTTGTCTCCTTTTCTGGTTATAGAAAAGGTCTTGGAGTTTCGAGATTATCTATAGCTAGATGGCTGATTTCCGCTATTTCTCATTCCTACGTATCGGCCGGTATCGAGCCTCCCTCTGGTCTCAGGGCTCAATCCACGCTGGCAGTCAAGACATCTTGGGCTGAGGCTTCTGGAGTGCCTATTGAACAGTTATGCAAAGCTGCAGCATGGAAGAATGCTCATACCTTCATCATACACTACTGACTGCAATCCGCCGGTCTGGACGATGCCAGATTCGGTAGAAAGAGTTCTGCAAGGGGATTCAGGTTTTTGAACCTGTTAAATGACACGTTTATGTCACAACTGGTACAAGCACTAACTAGAAAGGATTGTTGTCTGGATCTGGTGATAACAAACAATGTTGATCTTTTGTCTAACATTCAAGGGGGGAGCACTTGGGTAATAGTGATCACAATATGGTGTCTTTTGAAATAAACTCAAAAAAGAAATTGCCCATGGGGGATACTAAAACATATAATTTTAAAAAGGCCAATTTCAATAAGATAAGGGCAGTTTTACAACGTATTGACTGGCATAAACTCTTTAGGGAAAATGGGGTGTTTTCAAACAAATATTAGCAGGGTACACTTCTCAGTATGTACCACTAGGTAATAAATATAAAAGAAACACATGTGGCTTAGTGGGGAAGTAAACCAGAAAATTAAAAATAAGGAAATGGCTTTTTTACAGCATTTAAATCAGACAAATCAGAGGTATCCTATATAAGATATAAGGAAGCCAATAAATCATGCAAAAAGGTGGTTAGATGGGCTAAACTAGAAAGTGAGAGATAAATTCTAAAAAAAAAATGTAAAAAAATATGATCGTGTAGGTTCACTAAAAACAGAGATGGGAGTGTTGGTTGAGGAGGACCAGAAAAAAGCAGAAACTTTAAATAACTATTTTGCCTCGGTATATATTAAGGAGGAACCTATGGTAATGGATATACATATGACTACTGAAAAAATTGCAATCAAACTGTGATTGGATAGCTCAGGACAAGGTGCTGCAGCAACTAACTAAAGTTAATGTCAACAAAGCTCTGGGGCCTGGCGGTATTCACCCACGTGTACTTAAGGAGCTTAGTCTGGAGATAAGTGAACTTCTTTTTCTAATCTTCTGGGATTCTTTTCTTTCAGGAATTGTACTGACATGACAGAGGATTGGAGGAAGGCAGATGTGGTTCCTATATTCAAAAAGGGTTCAAACTCTGTGCCTGGAAATTATACACCTGTAAGCTTAACTTCTGTGGTTGGGAAAGTATTTGAAGGCTTATTAAGGGAAAATATTCAGGAATTCATTGGGAAGGACAGTATTATTAGCAAAAATCAGTCTATATGGTTGTGTGAAACAGGTCCTGTCAAACTAATTGAATTGCATTATACGAAGAAGTAGAAGTGTAGATCAGAGTGTTGCAGTGGAAGTAATCTACTTGGATTTTGCCAAGGCATTTGACACGGTTCCACACAGTAGGTTAGTATTCAAACTGAAGGAAATTGGTCAAGAGAGTTGTTATAAATGGTACATTTTCAAGCTGGACAAAAGTGGTAAGTGGTGTCCCTCAGGGTTCTGTTCTGGGACCAATTTTATTCAACATATTTATAAATGACCTGGCAATAGGCGTTGAAAGCCATGTTTCTGTGTTTGCAGATGACACTAAACTAGGTAAAGTAATAGAGTGTGAGCAGCATATTAGTCTGCTGCAGAGGGATCTAGATACACTGGGGGACTGGGCACTCAAATGACAGATAAAATTTAATTTAGATAAATTTAAAGTTATGCCCTTTGGGGTAGGGAATGCACAAGCAACCTACACCCTAAATGGTAGTGAATTAGGGATAACGACAAATGAGATTTGGGAATTGTTATAGACAACAAACTAGGCAACAATGTGCAATGTCAATCAGCAATTGCTAAGGCCAGTAAGGTATTGTCGTGTATAAAAAGGGGCATCAATTCGCAGGATAAAAATATACTTTTGCCTCTGCATAAATCAATGGTAAGGCCACACCTTGAATATGCTGTGCAATTAATAAGGTTAACAGGTTAACAAATTTAAATCTGTTTAGTTTAGAAAAACTGCGCCTCAGAGGGGATATCATAGCATTATATAATTATATTCGTGGCCAATACAAACAATTGTGTGGAAATCTGTTCATAAACAGGACTATGCATACGACACGTGGTCATGCGTTTAGACTGGAAGAAAGAAGTTTTAGTCTAAGGCAGAGGAAAGGGTTTTTTACAGTAAGGACAATAAGGATGTCATTCTCTGCCTGCAGAAGTAGTTTTATCGGAGTCTGTACAGACGTTTAAACAGCAACTGGATGAATACTTGAAAAAACATAATATTAAGGGATATAATCTTTAATTACGGGGAAACAGCTTATTGATCCAAGGAGAAATATGCCATTTTGGGGTTTAAGGCTTGTAGTTGAGGACAATTATGAATCTTTATTTGTATCAACAGAATTGCATACCTCCTAACTTACAAAGAACTTGCATATGCATTGCTCTTTCAGGAGACTGTCTGGGTGGCCTTTTACCTACCGTGGATAGGGCAGTTAATCGTAAGACGAACAGCAGCTTTGATCCAAGGACAATTTTAAATATGAATGTACCACAGTACATTTCATACTGAGTAATACCTATTGTGATATATTAACATAAGCATTAGCAGGAAAAAATTTCATTAAAAGAAAACCTCAGCATTTCTGCCATTTTCATTTTTTTTAATGGCAAACATGGCAAACATTGCTTGAAAAAGAATCGGAACAAGGAAGCATTTTACATAATTAACCCTTTAACGTCCATTGACACATCACACAAAAACGGTCAGGTGACAACCTATGACGTGCCTGGCATGTCATTTCATTACACAAGCTTAGAAAGTGACCTATGATCACTTTCTTCGCTTAAGTCGTGTTGCTGTAATGCCTCAATGTCAAAGCATTCAGCAACACTGAGATTGGCATCAGGTGCCCCTCCTCGGGCGTCAACATCTGCCATACACTGTATACCGGCGGACGCCCGTTTTTAAAAGAGTTTGATTGCCTCCTAAACTTCAATGGTGTTGCTGAAATCACGAGGCATTCAGCGACACTGTACACTCACCACATGACGCGCTGTGACCGTGAGATGGTGGCGCATCCTTAAAAAAAAATAACGTTGGAAAAGTTCGCCAGAGGGTCTCCAGACTCTCTAGAGAACTCTGACTCCACTTGCAGGTTGAATACAGGTACTGCATCTAATCATGCAAGTCAATGGAGCCCAGCTTTCTAATCAAAATGTTAGTAAAATATTTAAATAATAAAATAAAAAATATGGGGAAAAATAAGCTTACAAAAAAGTGGTAACATTTAAAAATAATCATTCAGAGGAACCATCCAGTTGCAGCAAAATGTAAAAAAAAAAAAAAAGTCCAAAAAGAATAAAATAAATAAAAATGTATTATGAGCAAGTGCTAAAATAATGAATAAATAAAGAATGCTTTGATGGGGTAAATTTGACTGGCCGGGCTCAAAGATAGGGCATAGGCACAGACTGGCCAAAATGGGGGGGGGGACCGCACTTACCAAATGTGGCCTTTTAACCCTCAAACATCAGAAAAACACATGGGTGGTATCACTGTACCTGGGAGATGTTGCTGAACACCTATTGGGATGTTGTTTAATAGTGACGTATACCTGGAGCTATAAATTTATACAATTTGTGTGAAAAACAAATCTGACTACCGAAATCTTTGGCAAAGGCTGTTGGTAGAATCTCATGCATGAAAAAGGTTAAAATACTAGCATTTGAAATACCTTGTGGTGTCCAGTTTTCAAAAATATATGGTTTGATGGGGTAAATTGAATTAGCCGGCTTCAAAGATGGCCCTATTATCCTGGAACCTCTCTCTTATCCTAAAGTTTTTTGGGTTTTTTTAGGCTTCTGGATGAGTGTGCTATCGTGCCCCTGCTGCTGTTTATTTCATGCAGGAGCTCCATTCCCAGGCTCTGTACACTCCCCCTGTTGGTTCGGGGGGAGTTTTGGTTGTATCCTTGGGAGGTCCAGTCAACTACTAGGATGCTGGGGACAGGATCTTTGGTCAGATCTCTAAAGCTTTACAGCCATTCACCGGGCTGATTACTTACTGGCTGCTAGAGCCCTGTTTCCACTCTGGGAGCAGTGTGGACACAGTGGGTGATGACTACAGCTGAGCCCAATATAATGGCTTGCCTGGCCTGAGCCTCCCTGCCTCTTTTGGCATGCCTCCTGCCTGGGCCTGCCTGCCTCTTTTGCAAGGCCTCCTGTCTGCATATTTGGCCAGAAGCTCTAGATTGAAGTTCCCCAGTATCCCAGAAAGAATGAGAATCACGTGTTGGGTGAGCTCAGACACGTTTGAATATGGCTACTTCCCTTACCTTTTCAATCTCTGTAAGAAGTATCTAACCTTCCACACAGTAAGACTGCTTTACTCATAGCTTTCACTTTAACTAGGAGAGTAGTAGCATTTCTAGCACTCTCCATTTAAGAACCATATCTTAAGTTTTGAAGATGGTTTTGGTCTTTTGCTGCCTCTGGTTTGTGGTGTCTAGGCTATTCACTTACATTTTCCATCTAAATCAGATTATTTTCCAGTATTATCCCTGTCCAAGGTATGAGAAGGCTGTATGTAGATACCTGCCAAATAATCTGGATAGGACAGCCTCCATGGAGAAGTAATCTAGATCGCCTGTGCAGGCCATAAGAAGTGTTCAGACACCTCTATTTCTTGTTGGTGTTGATTATGACATTTACATGAAGGCTGAAAATGAAATTCCTCCTGGACAATGTGTTCATTCTACTAGAGCTGTCTCAGCATCTTGGGCATAGCCAGCTAGCCTGTCTATGATCCAGTTTTGTAAGGCAGCAGTTTTCGGAGAATCTGCTTATGAGTGTACCTAATTAATGAGTGTACAGCCAGTTTAAATTTGCTGTCCCCTCAAATATAACTCAATACACAGCCATTAATGTCCAAACCTTGGAAACAAAAGCCAGTACACCCCTACGTGGAAATGTCCAAATTGGGCCCAATTAGCCATTTCCGCTCCCCGGTGTTATCGCTCTCACACTCTCTCATACTGGTCACTGGAAGCTCAACATGGCACCTCATGGCAAATAACTCTCTGACAATCTGAAAAAAAGAATTATTGCTCTACATAAAGATGACCTAGGCTATAAGAAGATTGCCAAGATCCTGAAACTGAGCTGCAGCATGGTGGGCAAGGCCCATACAGCGGTTTCACAGGACAGGTTCCACTCAGAACAGGCCTCGCCATGGTCGACCAAAGAAGTTGAGTACACCTGCTCAGCATCATATGCAGAAATTGTCTTTGGGAAATAGACGGATGATTGCTACCTGCTGCAGAGGTTGAAGGGGTGGGGGGTCAGCCTGTCAGTGCTCAGACCATACCCCGCACACTGCATCTAATTGGTCTGCAAGGCTGTCATCCCAGAAGGAAGCCTCTTCTAAAGATGATGCACAAGAAAGCCCGCAAACAGTTTGCTGAAGACAAGCAGACTAAGGACCTAGATTATTGGAACCATGTCCTGTGGTCCGATGAGACCAAGATAAACTTATTTGGTTCAGATGGCGGCAACCAGGTGAGGCGCACAAAGACAAGTGTGTCTAGCCTACAGTTAAGCATGGTGGTGGGAGTGTCGTGGTCTGGGCCTGCATGAGTGCTGCCGGCACTGGGGAGCTACAGTTAATTGAGGGAACCATGAAAGCCAACATATACTAAAGCAGAGCATGATACCCTCCCTTCGGAGACTGGGCAGCAGAGCAGTATTCCCACATAACTACCCCAAACACACCTCCAAGACGACCACTGTCTTGCTAAAGAATCTTAGGGTAAAAGCGATGGACTGGCCAAGCATGGCTCCAGGCGTAAAAGCTATTGAGCGTCTGTGGGGCATCCTCAAACGGAAGGTGCAAGGTCTCTAACATCCACCAGTGCCGTCATGGAGGAGTGGAAGAGGACTCCAGTGGCAACCTGTTAAGCTCTGGTGAACTTCATGCCCTAGAAGGTTAAAGCATTGCTGGAAAATAATGGTGGCCACACAAAATATTGACACTTTGGGCACAATTTGGACATTTCCACTTAGGAGGTACTCACTTTTGTTGCCAAGGTTTAGACATTAATGTGTTGAGTTATTTTGAGGGGACAGCACATTTACACTGTTATACAGGCTGTACACTTACTACTTTACACTGCAGCCATGAAAAGATATAATAAAATATTTACAAAAATGTTAGGGGTGTACTCACTTTTGTGAGATACTGTACTTGAATTGCTTTCCAATGCAGTGGTTCATTTGCTTGTGAATTGTGTAAAGAATTGTACAGAATGGTATCATGTGAATTTAAAAACTTAAAAATATAGATATATCTATTAGTATACATTATTTGTTTATGTTTTAAGTGTGCACCTTGAAACTTGTTTGGATGACAGGGAAATAATTTTTTCACAAAAAAATTTCCAAATAAATGATACACTGAAATTATATTGTTCTGTTCATTTGACTCCGTTTGGACTTGCTCTATTATGTACCAAGTGATTTACTCCTTAGATTGCCTAATCTTTTTCTCTATTATCCGGTGGGTTTTGGGTATATCCTATGTACCAACCATAAAGAAAGTTCAATATACCTCATGTAAATCTTTATTTGTGTCACATTCACAGAGAACGCGCTACCCCATGTTTACTTATTGGCAACATGTTAACCTTTATCTATATATGAATATTTTTTTGTAGAGAGATGCCTGAGAGTTCTGCCCCATACTCGATGCTGGGAGCTGAATCACCACAAGTTGCTGATTTTTGGCTTTATCGGTGTCTACACAAACTCAGTGGTTTCCTGGCACATGTTTTGGTTCTTGGGTTCACCATATTTCTAGTGGTACTTGCCCGTCCTGGAACCAGTAAGTACAGGCAGTTTTCAGTTATGGATATGTGCTTTAAGATGGGCCAGCATTTATCTGTATCACTATGGATATCCCACAAGTCCCCACAAGTTAACATTACATTTATTTGTTTTAAAATAATTCTGTTCATCTGACAGGTCAAGAAAAGATGCCGCCATGTTTATTTTATTCCCAATTTTTTTTTGGTAGTGGACAAATACCCAAGTTTGTTGCTGGTGGGTAGATATAGTACTGTGCATAATTTTTGGCAAGTGTGAAAAAAATGCGAAAACAATTTGAAAAATTCAAGGTGAGCGAACATCAGTAAAATCTAAAATCAATATTTGATGTGACCACCCTTTGCCTTCAAAACAGCATCAGTTCTTCTAGATACACTGGCACAAAGTCAAGGATGTTTTAGGGATATAATTGAATGAATTGATGCCATTTTAAAGGGTAGTCACACCAAATTTCATTTAGATTTCGTTTAGATTTTGTTAAATGATATTTACCGTATTTTCCGGCGTATAAGACGACTGGGTGTATAAGACGACCCCAACTGTTCCAGTTAAAATAGAGTTTGGGCTATACTCGCTGTGTAAGACTACCCCCCTACCCAGTACACAACAACCAGCCAATCACGGCAAGCGATGTACCTTACCGGTAATTGGCTGGTTGTATACAAAGCCTGCTTGGATTGGGTGGGTCAGCTCTCCCTAACATATGCCTGTCCACACACACATGTATAGACACTGCCCTCACACAACCCTTCCTTTACACACATATACACGTACACACCAGCTTACAAAACTAGACTTGTGCATTCGTCTTCGGGCGAACATGAAAACGAACTCGAAGAGTGCGTTTTCGTGTTGGTTCCAAAGACACGCCGAAGAGAAGACAGCGGCGGTAAAACGTAGACGAAGACAATCACGAAGATCTTCGCGGTGTGTGTCTACCATTCTCCCCCCCCTTCTAACTTACCTTGTCTTCGCAGCATCGCGAAGTGGAAACACGGAAGTGGAAATCCGCAGGTTCGCCGTCACGGGTTACAGGGCAGTGCGAAAAGCCTATTGGTCGCCTACAGGGACCTCCTCTGGCATCAACCAATTGGTTGATGCCAGAGGAAGACCCTGCAGGTGACCAATAGGCTCACTCGCACGGTCTTTGTAACCCCTGACAGCAAACCTATGGATTTCCGCTCCCGTTAACCCCTTCGATGCTGCGTTATCTAACACAGCATCGAAGGGGTTAACGGGAGCGGAAATCCATAGGTTAAAGGGCCGTGCAAGCGACCAATAGGCTCACTTGCACGGCCCCTTAACCCTTTAAAAAAAAGTTAACCCCTAATGAAAAAGTTAACCCCAATGATGCAACTTACCCGGCAAATGTCCGTACGGACATTTAATTAATTGAACAGGGAGGGAGACCAGTGGCTGGCGCCGGGATATGACGTCAACCCCGCGCTCGGCATCAATAGCCGGCGTGTAGTGATTAGGGAGCACGGAAGCCGAGGTCTGAAGTGCCAGACCTCGAGCTCCCTAATGTTGGCCTAGTTAGAGGGAGGTTGTGATCTCACCAACCGGCCCTGCTCATCGGGCGCACGCTGATCAGGACTAGTTGGGGAGATCACGATCCTGCACCTACCTCGGCGCAGCCCTGAAGACCGGCCCAGGGGAGGCGGCTTTTCTGCTCGCCCCTCCCCTAGAGGAATCGTGATTCTCCTGCTGGGTAAGTACCCGGTGTATAAGGCGACCCCCGACTTTTGAAAAGATTTTCACGGGTGAAAAGGTCGTCTTATATGCCGGAAAATACGGTAATAATAATTAAAAAAAAACTATTAACATGTATTTTTGAAAGCATTCCTGCAACCCAAAACACTCTGACTCATTTGTAAGCTTGTAAGACCAGGTCCCTCTTCTCCTTCTGTACCGGTAGTTCTCAAGATGTGTCAGTTTTGCTTGTAATTTTTAATGGTGCTAATTTTCAGTATCCCACTATTGTAATGGTGCTACAAAATTGCTGCACTCTATGTAAATCAATATATAAACACTTACATTTTACTTAATTGTTACCCTACAGGTCTGTTCTCTTGGCATCCTGTCTTCATGGCTGCTGCTGTGAGTACTTAGGTTAATAATCTCTGCAACATTTCTTCTCTTGATTTTTCTATGATATTAGCTGTTGTCTGTCTCGTGTGGTGCTCTTATTTGGATCATATTGCCTTATTCACTCTAGCCCATTCTTAATAGTTTGTGTCATACTTAAACTTTTAGCTTTGCTTTTAACATTCCTTTTTTCAAACCTCTGTAATATCCCACTGTAATTCCCACTTTTATTTTTACAGTTTTCCCTGTGTATGACTGAAGGTGTACTACTATTGTCCCCAGAGATGTCCCCTTTCTGCCTCCTCTCACGGAAGTCTAAGACTCGGCTGCATTGGCTTGCACAGCTTTTTGCACTTGTTTGGGCAGGGACTGGCCTGGCCTTTATTGTATGCAGCAAGAATCGTAGTGAGCAGCCACATCTGACGTCATGGCACAGCATTATAGGGGTTTTCACTTTAGGAGCCATATGCTGCCAGGCTATCTGTGGCCTGGTACTGTTATGCCCCTACCTATTCCAAGTCATTGCAGTAACACGCTTTAAACTATACCATGCCACCTGTGGACTACTGGTGTATGTACTGGCTACATCCACTGTGCTTTTGGGTTTGTGCTCTGACTGGTTTCAAGCACAGATCAAGGGACCTGCTTGGTACATATGCCTTGCTTTGCCTTTATATCCTGCTGTAGTTGTAATGAACCAGATACTAGATATTTACCTTCCTAAAAAGAAGGGGCTAATGTGATCTATACTCCTGTTCATATACATTTTTATGAGGGAAGGCAAGAAAGACAAGATCTGCAGAAGGACTTGAACAAAGAGAGCTTCTGTTAACACACATTTTCCACTGCATATACTGGTGAGATATACATATATGTATGTCTGCGGTGCTGTTTTTAAACCTTCCCTATTATTTCTCATTTTTAAATTATCATTTATTTTATTTAAGGTAAAGAATTAATCAAAACCTATATCACCCATATGAAAAAGTAATTGCCCCCAAAACATAATTGGTTGTGCCAACTCTTAGCGGCAACAACTTCTTTCAAATATTTAACTGGCAATGTGTCTTTTACATGGCTGTGGAGAATTTTTGGCCCACCCTTCTTGGCAGAGTTATAATTCGGCCACAATGAAGAATTTTCAAGCATGAAAGCTTTTAAAGGTCATGCCACATCATCTCAATCTCAAGGAATTTGCCTAGGCCGCCCAAATTTTGAGGTGTTTAGAGGTGGACTTGCTTGTGTGCTTCAGATTATTGTCCTGCTGCATAACCCAACTGTGCTTGAGCTTTAGGTCCAAACTGATGGGCAGACATTCCCCTTCAGGATTTTCTGGTAGAATTAATGGTTTTATCCGTTATGCCAAGTTGCCTTGGTTCTGTAGCTGTACCAGACTATCACACTACCACCACGGTGTTTGACTGTTGATATGATGTTCTTATTGTGGAATACTGTGTTAGCTTTACGACAGATGTTACCAAACCCATGTCTTCCAAACCACCTTTGACTCGTCAGTTCCCTGATTATTATCTCAAAAATCTTGGAGGTTAGCAAGATGCTTTTTGCCACATGTAAGATGAGACTGTGTTCTTTCTGGTCAGTAGTAGTTTTCACCTCGCAACTGTCCCGTGGATGCTATTTTCTTATTGTGGAATCATGAACACTGACCTTAACTGGAGCAAGTAAAGCCTGTAGTTATTTACAGTTAGTCTGCTGGCCAATCATGGGAAGGTTCCCCACTGTTGTTTTCTCTATTTGTAAATAACGGCACTTAATGTTGTTCACTGAAGCCCCAGAGCCTTAGAAATGGCTTTGTAATTCGTTTCAGACTGATAAATATCAATTATATCTGTTCTTGAATTACTTTAGATTGTAGCATTATGTGCTGTTTTTTGAGACCTTAAAGCTTATTTCACTTTGCAAGACAGGTATTTAATTGAAATTTAGATTCAGCAGGTCTGGCAGTTATCATGTCTAGGTGTGTCTAGAGAAATGAAACCCAATTCTATTAAATTTTGTTAATTGGTTGATTTAGTAACAAAGGGGTGATTACTTTTTCACATATGGCCAGGTAGAGTTGGATAGCTGTTCTTCTATACATGAAATCATAATTTAAAAGCTGCATTTTGTGTTTACTGTGGTTAGTGGTTATCTTTGTATAATAAAATAAGTTTGATATGAAACATTTTAAGTGTGACAAATATGCAAAAATAGAAGAAATTTGTAGTTACATGTTTTATACATTACAATACTGTATACAACATGTAACTACAAATTTCTTATATTTTGAAATAGAAGAAGAAAAAAATTTAATATTAGACCATATACATTTACCCAACTGGTTTCATTGATTCAAGTTCCTCATCACATAAACCTTCTACATTTTGGATTTGCATTTAATGTCTATTACCTTATGTTACCTCCTGACTACCACCTGTTTTTACAGTGTGTTATGTGTTAATATGCAGTACATCTGTGTCTTGGTCACATTGTACAAATATTAGAAGGTTCCTCAAAGCATGCCTATCTCATAACAGCCTCAATTTAAGAAATTTACTGAAAAAATATTAAAACATATAATTTGGCAACAGGTAAGAGCCATTCGGTCCATCTAGTGTATGTAGTCTGATGTTAGTCTCTACCACTTCTGATGGGATGCTGTTCTTTTTATCTACCACTAACGTGTGAGGGTTCCTTCTTCCATTAGATCCATTATGGACTATTTACTTGGATGCCGCTTTTAGTTTGGGCGCTGGTAATAACAAGAACAGTAATTCTACTTAACCACTGTAAAATCCATTATAGTCTACTTTGATATGACTTAAATGTGTGGGATCTGAGTGAAAATGGCATCTATAATTATATACTGTACATATATAACAAAGTATAGAAGGAATTCATAAACAGTGAAAAAATTGCGAAATACCTTGCCCATAGGTGGGTTTACATGACATTAGCTTCATGTATCCATTATAATATTCATGGACAGTTCTATATAGACTTTAGCCATGCAGGACAAAGGGCTTAGTTCTTTTTATCTGTATCAATACCATATTGTTGTAGCACTTGAGGCTTCCCAGAAGAGTGGAAGCTGTTTATAGCTACAAAAGGCGGGACCAACTACATGTCTATGTATTTAGAATGGGATTAGGGCTGCAACTAACGATTGTTTTCATAATCGATTAGTTGTCCAATTATGTTTTCGATTAATCGGACAAAAAAATGTACATTTTTCATTTATTTAAAATAATTTAATAAAGCAATGTAGGATGTTAAAAACAAACAGCAGAATAATTATGCACATTTGAGCCCAGGCTTCCCACATTGCCTCCCAGATGTCACATACCCCCAGATATGCTATGTGTCCCCCAGATATGCCTTATATAGCCTATATGCCTTATACCCCCAGATATGTCACTCCGTCCTCCCCAGATATGCCTTATACCCCCCAGATATGCCTTATACCCCCCCCCAAATATGCCACAGTGCCCTCATAGAGTCACAGACTCGTTCACAGCACACTGACACAATACTTTTATAAAAAAGTACTGGGTTAATCTTTCTGTTTTGCATGTGCCACGACACAAACGGATTGACACACACATACCAAGGAGTTGATTCTGGAAGCCTTAAAGGTCTTTTTTATTGTGAGTGTAACCTTTGGAGTATAACCCTGTGATTTCACAAGAATCAGAATATACTACACTATATTTTTCCCTTTCTTTTTGTTCCTTTTTGAGCTATATCAGATCGTGAATTACAAGCGCCCCTAGACAGAAGTTCTGTTTTGTTCCATTTTTCAAACATTCTGTGGAGGATGTTTACAGGGTTGCTGCTGTAGTGTCCGATCGCTCTAAAAAGGGAAGTATTTATCGCTTCGATTTTATTTGATCTATTTCACACTGGTTGACACGTGATTTCCAAACTTTCTTCTGTTCACATTAATCTTCACTGCCCCCAGGATTTAGATTCCCCTTAGTTTGCACCCCCTTTACCTCTAACTGCACCATAAGTTAACCGTATTAAATTAATTAAATGAACTCTCAGTCCTCAGCATTAAATTAATCACATTAACCACAACTGCCCCTTAGTTAACCCTGAAGACCCCATCAACCATAACTCCCCCTAAATTAACCATAACTGACCCTAAATTAACCCTAAACAGCTCATTAATCATAACTGACCCTAAACACCCCATTAACCATGACTGCTCCTAAATTAACCCTAAACACCCCATTAACTATAACTGCCCCTAAATTAACCCTCACCTCCCCTATTTTCAGCAGCCCAAATATTAATTTTATACTCAGATGAGTTGCTGAGCCATTGGTCATGTGGACGCTATAGGAAATAGGCAGGGTCAATCGTCAGAGTGACTGCAGGAAGGGACTGGTAAGTAGTAACCGCTGTGAGTCACACTGAATTAAACCCTCATTTTATAATCGATAAAAATCAATTCAACTAATCGATAATGAAATTTGTTGGCAACGATTTTCATTATCGATTTTATCGAAAGTCACTGTTTGGGGTAATGTTCATGGTTCCCCGATACTTTTTGTATAAACTTGTGAGCTCATTGACTGTTTTGTGTTAATTTCCTGTTACGTGTTATTTGGTATTTATTTAGATATGTCACTGGTCATTGTATTTGTCAAGTATTTTTTTGATTGTTCAAGTGTATGTGCACAATAAATTTTTCTTTGTGAATCATGTCTGTCTGGGCTTAAATCTATTCTGTGTTCTTTATTTATTAGGTTACCTAAACAGAGCACACTTGAAAATGTGAGTGTAGGGTAACCGCATCAGAGGAGCAGTCAAATGTCCCACGGAACTATTCCAAAGAATAATGCATACTCTCTGAGTACGGGGTGAAACGAGTGGTCTGACGAGTATCTGGATATATGTGACATTGAACCGCCGTTACATTGTATCCAACTTGCAGTTTGACTGCTACAAATAAGGGTTTCTGTGTTTGTTGATGTGAGCAACCACCACAACTTGATGTAAGACTTTTTTAACCTTTTTTAATGCTATTAAAATTGCAGTATCACACTATATGGTGTTTCCTTTTACCCTTTGAGAACCAAAGTGGATTGAATCCCTCAGAGTCCTTTTGGGATAATATATCAGAAGAATCTTAAGGAACCCATCAGGATTACATACATGCGCATACTGAGCAGTAATAATCTGCTCTGTTAGGAGTGTGATACAGGCACCTGGCTGTCCCCAATAAGTATGTGGCACCCCTACACACACACACTTTAAAACTGCATAACTTCTATCGTTATATACTGGCGCAGTATTACTGTTATTATATACTGAGCCAGACATTGACAGGGTACAGCATAACACCTATCACTATATACTGAGGCAGACATTGACAATAGTGCAGCATAACCCCTATCACTATATACTAAGCCAAAAATTGATGTGATGTAGGCCTACCACTTCAGTATCTGGCTTAGTAGTAGGGATGCAACAAAATTAAAATTCTGGACCAAAACCGAAAATTCAGCATTTACTTGGCCGAAACCGAAAATGACACCCCACCATAAAAAAAATCTCACACTTTTATTAAAAGTAAGTAACACACGAAAATTGGACAAACAAAATTCAATAACAAAATATATCTATATATAACAGCAATCACACTCCTATCATGCCCAGGCATACCCAGATTCCAGCATGTACTAGCTGATTTGGCATGATAGGAGTGGGATTGCTAACAGCAATCACATATATATATATATATTAATATTGCTATTATTATTGTTCACATGTGAACTCGGCACTGGAGGCATAGAATGAGACATAGAAATCCCATATTTGCAGGTATACAATAGTAATGTATGGAAACATGGCATTGCAGGTATAGATCAACTGGAAATCACATAAAACTCAGCAATAGAGGTATAGATAAAACCCCCTAAATTACAGGCATAGATGACAGGTTGCACAACCCAAAGCCCACCCTGGTGTCCACATAGAAACCTGACCAGCACCCAAATTACACACATAGGACTTACCATCTTTGTCCCCAAACAGCACAGCATGAGTCAGCTTTGTCCCCAAACATCCTGCTTGTGCCATATTTGCCTTTCTACAAATCAATTTTACATCTATGACACACACAAACACTTTTACAGTCACTCACTAATTCACACTTTCATTCACATAATTCACGCAATCATTTATTCTCCCTCATTCACACAATTCATCCACACATTAATTCATTCTTACTCATTCTCACTGTTTATTTCAATATACTTACTACCCTCTTTCTCACTATCTACCTTTCCCCTTTCTCTACCCACTCTGCCTCCCTTCTATCTACCCCCTCTGCCTCCCTTCTATCTACCCCCTCTGCCTCCCTTCTATCTACCCCTCTCCCTCCCTTCTCACTATCTACGCCCCTCTCCCTCCCTTCTCACTATCTACCTTCTCCCTCTTTGTAGTTAAAGGCAAACAGGTTTTGGACTTACCATCCAGAAGTCCTGTGGTGGGACCACGACCCCTCTGTCTCCCTGCTCTGCCACGGTGCATGCTGTGTCACTGCTGAGGTCATATTCCGGTGCTCAGCATGACATGCCGGCACCGCAGAAAAAAAAACTGACAAGGCTGCCCAGGACCAGGGACAAGTGGTCGCCCTAGGTGGCACCCTCCTGATGAGCGGCACCCGAGGTGGACTGCCCCCCGCTAGGTACGTTACTGGAGACAGCGATATAGATTATTTATATTAAATGGAAAACACTATGATGTCTGTTTTTATTTCCCTTTTATGTGAAAATATGTGATTCTGGTCGAGAGATTAACCAGAATTGAGAAGAAAAGCACTCCATATATACTCTAACTGAATAAATTTAAAGTGACAGCGCTCCATTGTTTTTTCCTTTTCCTATTTTGTAGTGTTAGAGGTGTCTTTAAGGGATCAACACCTTGTAAATGTTGAGCAGCTTTTAAATTAATAACTCATAAATATAACTTGAAGTTCACAAAGTGTCTCAGAACACTTACTCATACATAGAAGACACGTCAGCAGTGTACATGAATCTTTCTGAATATGGTCACAGGAAGACAGTCGTTATACATTATCGCAGAAGAATCATGAAACCTTCTAATTTCTCAATCCATTCCTGCCAAATCAGCACTTCTCTTATATGGTTATAATTTATTTTATATATGGTTTTCCCTGAGACATTTTCAAAATTCCAAAACATTAGCCCAGAATTGCGCCCATTTAAATTTGTGATTGTTTCCAGTTTCCCCATGTATGGAGGAATGTTCCCTCTTCTCTATTACAGCGCCAACACAAATTTGAACTTATTGCATAGATCTTTTGCCAGTCTTGAAAGGACCAAGTACCAACGATTGATAACTTTAAATTGTGTTTCAACCTGTGATAAGCAATGTACTGTCCTATTTGCTTTCTTGAATTAATCATACCATTCCTCTTTAATTTATTTTTTATAATTTTATTTTTAATATGCATATGTTTTTTCATCTTCCTATATACTGCTAAAAGGTTGTTCAGTATATAGTTGTTATAATGTTTGCACTTATTTCTCCAATGTTCCATACCACACTCTCCAAACTACTAGGATTTTCATCCTCTTCTTCTAGTCTGTACCAACCCTTAGCTTTCTTCCATTTGGATCATTTGGACATGGACACCGTGCTGGCTAGATAGTACCGTATTTGCTTGATTATAAGACGACCCCCCAAAATCTGAATATTAATTTATGAAAAAAAAGAAAAAGCCTGAATATAAGACGACCCTATAGGAAAAAACGTTTTACCAGTAAAT
>VKOC01021210.1:0-11027 GCA_009364415.1 Spea multiplicata | reverse complement strand
CACATGTCTTACATTCCTGGGAATCGAGATCGATTCGATTTTCATGGAATGTCGTCTTCCGCTTGATAAGCTTATAGGTCTTCGGGCGGATGTGGCAGCAGCTAAATGTTTGAAGAAAATTCAACTGCAGCGACTGCAGTCGCTGTTGGGTAAGCTAAACTTCGCCTGTCGAGTTATGCCAATGGGCAGGGTGTTTAACAGGCGCTTGGCTGCGGCGACGTCTGGTGTACTGCGACCACATCATTGGATTCGCCTCACCACAGAATTGAGGGAGGACCTAGAGGTTTGGGACCAGTTCTTAGTGCATTATAATGGCCGTTCCCTGTGGCAAGCCCCAGAGGTCTCCAACTCTGATCTCCATTTATTCACGGATGCGGCTGGTTCAGTGGGTTTTGGGGCTATATTGGGGACACACTGGTGTGCAGATACATGGCCGGCATCCTGGCATGCATCTGGCTTGACAAAGAACCTTGCCTTCTTGGAGTTATTCCCCATTGTGGTGGCAGTGGGAATTTGGGGGATATCCTTCGAGACCGCAGAGTAGTTTTTCATTGCGACAATATGGGGGTTGTTTTGGCCATCAATAATTTGACGGCCTGAAACCCACCAGTGATTAGGCTCTTGCGGCGACTAGTCCTTCGTTGTTTGCTTATGAATATTACTTGTAAGGCAGTACATATCCCGGGGGTCCATAATATAATGGCTGATGCCCTTTCTCGTTCGCAGTGGCGGGAATTCCGAGCAGCCGCTCATGGGGCGGATGCAGAAGGGTGTCAATGCCCGGTGGACCTTTGGTATCTGGGCCAGAGCGAGTGATGACTTGGATTCGCTCTTCTGTTTCAGTATCTACTTGGGACCGGTATGGTAAGGCCTGGGGGGAATGGCTTGCTTTTGAACAGGTCCATGGTGGTTTTCAGTCAGATAAGGATCAGTTACAAGGTTTGTTAAGACTATTGTGGTTTTGGGAGGCCGCGGGTTGCTCTCCTGCTGGGTTGAGTTTTTGGTTTAAGATGTTTAAATTTCCAGATGTTACCAAGGAATTTATGGTGAAGCAGGCTATGAAGGGTTGGCGGAGAGGTACGCGGTCTGGTGACTCCCGTCAGCCTGTTTCAGGGGCACTTCTTGTAGGGCTATGTCTTATTTTACCTCAGGTATGTATATCTGATTTTGAAGTGAGGTTATTTAGGCTAGCCTTCTCCATGGCCTTCTTTGGGGCCATGAGGGTGGGGGAATTAGTGAGCCCTAGCAAGAAGAGACCAGGAGGTATCCTTTTTGCTGACGTTGTTCTCGAGGCTTCGAAGATTCGTTTTTTAATTCGTCGCTCCAAAACAGATGTTTTGGGCAAGGGAAGATGGGTGACTTTGCATGTGATCCCGGGATCTGCAGTTTGCCCAGTCAGGTGTTTTTCCCTTTTTTGTGATGTCCGCCCAGTGGGCTTGGGCCCTCTGCTGGTGCACCGTGACGGGGTACCACTATCCCGTTTCCAGTTTATAAGAGTGTTTAAATTGTCTCTGGCTGCATTGGGCATTCCTAGCGGGGATTTTGGGGGCCATTCGTTCCGGATTGGGGCAGCAACAGAGGCCTCCCGTCTTGGGTTTACTGAGCAGGCTATCTGTCGCATAGGAAGGTGGGAATCTCGACGGTTCAAGTCCTATGTTCGCCCTTCGGGGTTGCTTAATTGCCCCCTTTTATCTTCATAGGGTTCCGCGGGCACCGGGTGTGGCTCATTGGCCACTCATACATCTATTGGGCTCGGAGGCGAGCGGACGTTCGCCCCGGAGGAGTTCGTCTTGGTTTTCCCACTGATGTAGCGGACGTGAGATGGTTTGGGACTCGGGGTATGCGTTGGGTCCAGCTGCTTCCGGAACTTGTCCAGCTGTCCTGTCTTCTCGGCAAGCCGGATATCTTGGTAATTCATTTAGGTGGCAATGATTTAGGTTCTCTACCTGTTTGGGGTTTGGGGGATCTCATTAAACAGGATTTGGCCCGTTTGATGGTTTTGTTCCCAGGTGTCTGTCTAGTTTGGTCCGAGGTTGTCGCTCGGAATTATTGGAAAGCTGCGCGGGACCAGAAGGCTCTGGAGCGCTGCAGGGTAAAATTAAACAAGCGGGTATCAAAGTTTGTCCTAGGGATAGGGGGTTTATCGGTCCGGCATAAAATTTTTGAAAGGAACGCTGCAGTTTATTTCCGGAGTGATGGAGTACACTTGACCGAGGTGGGCCTTGATTTATTTAATTTAGCGCTGCAAGAAGGCATTGAACAGACCATAGCGTTGTTGGCGGGGCGCTCCCACTGATTTTAGGTTTAAAACAGCGGGGCTAGTGGCGGGGTGTCCTTGCCAATCCGGGTTGGTTTGAGGAGTTGATGGTTTATGAAAGTGATGATGGGGCTATCCCTCCCCTAACCTTTGGTGTTGGTAATTATTATGGCCGTGCCCACTGAGCTAAAAGCCGGCTAGTGGTTGGCACTAATTGGTGGTAAGGCCTGGATTGGTGGCCGATTATTTGGTGGACGAGGGGGGAGGTAATGCACCCAATAGAGTTTTTTATGTTATTGTTAATAAAGTTGGCAAGGACGAGCTTTTGAGATTATATATTCTAATAAATGCTGTGGCCTGTTTTTCACCAAACTGTTGTGTGTCTCAGTTATTTGGGGAAGGTTGGCGTGGGCGTTATTTGGTCGGGTTAGGATTCACGTTACCCACTACCTTCACACAGGATCCTTGGGAGTACGGCGCAGCTAAGCGGACAAGGGCCATGTGTGAGTGTGGGGGAAGTGTAGGGAATAGAAGGGGGGGAGGTAGCCATTGATAGGTTGCTTGATAAGGGGTGGTCTTTGGAGTCAGAAGGGAATATAAGGGATTTCTACCTCCCCCTCCCTTCAGCCACTTTGAAGTAAACAGCTTCCCTCCCTCCCATTTTTGTATTGTGATAATTATATTTTGTGTATTAACTTTTGTTTCTTGTCACAGCATGCCGGGGTGTCCTTGCCAATCCGGGTTGGTTTGAGGAGTTGATGGTTTATGAAAGTGATGATGGGGCTATCCCTCCCCTAACCTTTGGTGTTGGTAATTATTATGGCCGTGCCCACTGAGCTAAAAGCCGGCTAGTGGTTGGCACTAATTGGTGGTAAGGCCTGGATTGGTGGCCGATTATTTGGTGGACGAGGGGGGAGGTAATGCACCCAATAGAGTTTTTTATGTTATTGTTAATAAAGTTGGCAAGGACGAGCTTTTGAGATTATATATTCTAATAAATGCTGTGGCCTGTTTTTCACCAAACTGTTGTGTGTCTCAGTTATTTGGGGAAGGTTGGCGTGGGCGTTATTTGGTCGGGTTAGGATTCACGTTACCCACTACCTTCACACATGACAAAACAGCTCAGGTCACTAGGGTGGAGAAGTAAAAAAAATTCAAATGAAAATTCCAAGCATTTTTTTTTTCATTTTGGTCCCTCCTGAATTCACGAGAAAAAAACCACAAATGAAGACAGAATATAAATGAAATCATGTACTTAAGAAATACATATACTGTATGTGATAGAGCATCTCAGAGTTGCACTGGACTGATGGAGTCAGCCCAAACTAGGACAACTGTCATAGGTATGCATTTGTAATCAACATGGGGAATTTTGCTAGTAAAGACACTTCCAAATCAACTGTATCAGAGCCCTACTAGGACTTTAAGTAGTTGATTTATAGTGGCTTTGATGTCAGTGTCTTAAGATACTAATATGCTTACATTTTGACAAATGTGTTAAAACTATAACATTAATTAGATGAAGACATTAACTAAATATGTTGTCTGCTTTTTGGTGAATTATGACAACTTTGAGAGCATAGCTATAATTCTTGAGAATGTTAAAGGTTAGCAAAATAAATTACACCCATGTCACATGCATTATTAGTGTACAGTATAAAGACATTCTATGCACTTTTTTTTGTAATCACAAGCTAATCCTACCAATCTGTTAGGTAGCTCAGCTTTTGATAACTATTTAGATAAAATCAGAACAAATTGTAGTATTTTGGCAGGGAGATAACAGCATCTAACTATGATATGGCTAATTAAGTCACAATTTCCCATTGAAAACGGGCATAATCAGATGTATAGGTTAAATTTTCTTAAATAACTTTGCCATAGGAGGCCTGTCTACACTTAGCCTAAAGGGCATGCTCAACCAAGGGTCCAGTAATAGAGCAGCACAAAATACATAAAACATATACACCAGAAATCACGCCAGGGCTGACCATCTGGCACACTTGGTAAATGCCCAGTGGGCTGGTGGCCAATAGGCCTACAACATATTGGCAGCAAATCAGGTCCTACAGTCTATGGCAGCTGCCTGAACATCTGCAGCTGCATGCTGGGTGAATATAAAAATGTAACTTGTGGCTGTGTTATCCATTTTGTGGCCACAGTCATTTAGTGGCCCCTGGAGCCCAGTCTAGCCCTGCCAGATATGACAACTTAGTCCATAAATGGAACAATAAATGCATTCAGTCAGATTGTACCTGCCGCCAAATGCCTATGTACGCTAATGTGCTTAAGCCTATATATGCCAATTTGCTTCATATAGGACCAGCAATGCATTTTGATCTAAAGCCTAAATTTTAGATTATAGACACAGTAATAGTAGTCAATTCTGTGTGGACCCTAGATCTTTCCAGTTTATCCCCGCCGTATTATAACTTGCAGTCACCAGAAGACACAAATATAGATGAGTATTAACAAAAAAGTAAATTGTATGAAATATACTGCCTTCTCAGGATGCACATAGAGATAGAAGAAAAAGGAAAATGCTGGTCTAATGTCATTCCTTGTCGCTCTGATCTCCTTAACCCGCAGAGCCACCTGCACTATAGGAGAGTCTCTTTTCTGGACCCAGATAGAAATAGAATTTGATGGCAGGTAAGTACCAATTAGCACATCTAGTCTGCCCATTTTTCCGGATGTCAAAATTCAGACCTTAATCATTCCTCGGTCTTGTCTCAGATTCAGGATAGCTGTTTGCTTACAATATATATATTTAAATACCCTTGTGGTATTAGCCTCTATCCCTCCCATTGTCCAAGTGCTCTAAACAGCCTAAGGGTAGCAAAGGAGCTACTGGAAAAGGGGATGACGCTGGTGAGAGTGAGTAAGAGAGATGGGGCAGTGGCTTAAATGGTATGGGGAGAGAGATTTTTAGGAGGGTTTTAGGAGAACAGTGATGGGTTTGGTATTCAAAATTTGCCAAGTCTTTTCCCAAGGTGGTAGAAGATTAGGAAGATGGTGTCTGCATGGTGCATGGCGACCCTATTCGAGCAGCCATCTAACTATGTGTTTCGCTTTTGGGCGTAGTTCCTAAAAAGAAACCGGGAAATACTGACTCATCCACCATCTTTCCTTCACAAAGGGAGGGTTGGTTAATTATGCAATAGATAAAGCTATATAATGTGTTTTACGCCTCCTTTGCGCTTTGTTTGGTCAGCCATATCCCAAGGGCGGATAACTACATACTTTGTCTCGACAGCAATGTGCACGTAATTGGCTCCAGGTACGGTATCTATGGTTCTGGCTTGTACGGCCTGTATGTGGTCATTGGGAAAGTGGAACCTTGAGGCTATTTCAGCAGTCATTAACTCATAACACTTGGACAGCCTACAGGAAGACTTAGATGGTATGGGACGCATGTCCAGAGTTGACAGGTCCATCATCAAGGAAGAGAAAGGTTACGTCATTGTTTTGTGAGCTTAGTGACATTGGTGTCAAGTCTTAAAAAGTATTTTAGCTGTTTCATTCTGGTTTAAGTGGAAGGAAGAATTTTATGGTACAGCAGTCTTTGAAAGGGTACAGGATGGGCTATCCAGTAAGGGACTGGAGGAGGCCCTTTAAGTTCCCTTTGGTGGAAAAGCTATGTGTGAAGCTGGGGGACGTACATCAGTTGCAGCACGAAAAAGTATTGTTCAAGGTGGCATTCATGCCTTTTTTGGTTCCATGAGGATTAGTGAACTTCTTAGCCTGTCCAGGACATCCAAAAGGGGGTGACTGAGGGAGGATGTACAGATTCTGACATGGCTAGGGTGTTCGATCTAAGTCAGACCAAATGGGAAAAAGTTTTACAATGACCTTGCAGAGTTTGGGTATGGGACTACGCTGGTTACAGTGTATGGTGGTGGTCTTTTCCACAGGCAGGGCCCCAAAGGAAAGCTTGACAGTGATACTGATCCCACCTGCTGAGGCAGTTTATGGCTTGTGAGAAGAATCGGTATATGCCAACAAGTTGGAAGCTGTCCTTTGAGTAGGACCGGTGTTGGTCAGTTTTTAAGAGCGCACAGGGTTAATAAAAATTGAGGGTCTGTAACCTTGTGGGATATCTGTTATAAATATGTTTATGTGATTATACCCCAACCATGGGGAAGGTTTACATTGTTTACTGAATAAATAAAAGGTGTGGCACAGTATGTTGCTGACAAATAGATAAATTATGTAGTCTCTCATTCCAAAAGAAGTCTTGTCTGTCTTTATTTGTGGAATTATCCTGGGCGGCACATAATCCCAACATTCAGTGCTGGGATCAAGCTGGGAGTATTATTATTTATTGTTTTATATAGCGCTATCAAATTCTGGAGCGCTGTACAATGGGTAGACAGGACATAACAAGTAGTATGTAACATAAAAAAATTGATTTACAGAGACAACAGGTGAGGAGGGCCCTGCTCAAACGAGTTTATAATCTAGAGGATGTTGTGTGGCATTACACTCTGGCTCCAAGAATTAGAATTGGGAACAATCTGAAATGTGAAAGGTAAATAACAGTAATCAGATTTAACTGTAACTAAATTTTGCAAAGTGAATTTTCTACTCAATACATAGAGCTGAACTGTGTAATTGATGTCAAGAACTGGGTCCATACAGACGACTGTAAAGACCCAGAGTGCCCAAATATGGTGTTCAGGAGATATTGCGCAGTAGCAGAGAAGGACAGGGCCTAGTGCAGGGCGACTACACTCACCCGAGTGTTAAGCACCTAGGGTTGTGCAGCCACATACCAGCTCCCTGACATAACAGCCGATGTTGTCCAGAACAAAACAAAGTTATATCCTGCAGGCACCCTGGAGCAGGCATGAGACATAAGTCTCCAGACGAATGCAGGCTGGGAGTAGGGAAGCTAAACAGAATAATAGCAGAAACATAGCAAGCAAGGGGGACAGAGCGAGCAAGGGACAGGGAGACCAAGCAAGAAACATAGCCAGACGAGACATACATGTACAGGACACAACAAAGGACAGGGAACAAGGAACACAAGGGATGGAGTGAGGAGCCGAGATCCCCAGACGCTTCTGCTTTAAGCAAGGATAGGATATCTTAACTGGGACATGGGGAGAGGAGAGAGGAACCGAAATCCTCAGATGATTCAGGGAAGAGAGGGCAAAGGCACATAAGAGACAGACAAACATGAATACAGGAACTAGCCTAGGACTATGTGCATAACAATTGGAGATTCCGTCACATCATATGGCCATATTATGCTTAGCCCACCACTACGCCAAAGTACTCCAATATACGGCAGGTCCTAGCACTAAACCCTGCCTACTGAATTATTAATTAACTGAAACTAAACATGGAACCTAAACACAGAACCAAGAAGGACATACCTTTAGACTGCAGAATGAGACAAACATAACAAACCGGGGGGCACACCTTATAAAGGAAAAAGAGCTGAAGCGAAGAGCAAAATCGGAATCAAGGAATCAGAAGCACAGAACAGAGCATATGGAAATCCAGGAATGGATTATAGTAAAGGGGAAACTATAGTCAGACGGGGGGAAACTAGCGAGACGGAGGAAAGAAGAGAGAAGCAGCTCCGCAGCCTGAATGGAGCCTGACACTATTGATAATGAAACAAAGTAAGTGGTTAGTACAATTTTAATTCCAATAAGAAGGGAAATGGATGACACACCAAGCAACCCTAGCCCTAGTAAAAAAAACTTTTTTTCAACCCTTAGCACTTGCAAACACGCCTATGTTAGACTGAAATTAAATGTACTGTTTTACTTTCTATTTGTTATTCCCTGGACATTCAAATGTATCAGGGAGCCCCCTATGACAGAACTTTATTAGTGTTTTCAATTGCATTTTTTTTGTAAAAAAACAAACATGTAGTTACCTTAGAGAGAAGCTACAGCTCTGCAGTGTCCCACTCCTTTGTGTGCTGTCATTTTGTACTATGAGTAGAAAAAGTATTTATTAGTATTTTAACAATGTATTAATATTGAAGGAACATATTCTGCTTTTACATGACCTTTGTATTTACTGGAAAACTGATGGCCCTTTAGCCTTCCTATGTCTCAATGAATTTTCTTATAATTTAGAATTACTGACTATTAAAGTAGCACTCTAGGTGTATTTTGGGAAGTTGGCCTATACAAAAGGTTCATTTTCTGACTCCAATAACGAAAATATGTATTCCCCAATTTGCATGTAGTAAAATCCATTGGAATTCATGTAACATAATAAAAAATAAAAACACAATTTTAGGGATGTCTTGCCAGGTGCATTTTGTTTGCAAGGAAGATTAACACATAAAACATTTTGCTCCTTGCCCTACAAGGAGATAACCATCAGTTTACAAACATTTTATGCTTTTGAATGTTATGCCGGAACCCTAAAGAAAACCAAAGTTTTTGATGGTCAAAATGTTGGGTAGTTTTTCATGTTATCAGTGTTATATATGATTATTTAAGAATAAATCTATATCAGAAATTTGATAGCACCATTCAGTGTTTTGCAATCAGGCAGTTGCTTGTTTCTTTTGGTGCTCCCAGACCTAAGTTTAGAGTAATCAACCCAAGAGAAGAGCAAATTAACAATATTCTTGCTTGATGCAGCTATTATCTATAAAGAGAAATATGAGAGGTGAAATCTGTAAGGATTTTTCTTATATACATAAAAATGTATTCATATAAAATGCTACAGTTCACTGTCACCAGAGTTTAAAAGTACAAGATTTGTTGATCCTTTTAGATTTGTTGTTAATGCACAAATTGTAGTTTGCAGTTATAATTATTATTATAAGTTGCGCCACGTGACCCCACGATGAAACCGAGACAGTGTTCAAGTAGCGGGTAGCAAGCTGCAGGAGTGGTGAGAGCTAAGCAGGGGCTGGAGGTTGTTTGTTTGTATGTATGAATGTGAGTATGGATGTGTAATGGTGTGTGAGCATGGATATGTAAATGTGTATGTGCGTGAGCATGGATGTGTAATTGTGTGTCTGTGTGAGCATGGATGTGTAACTGTGTGTGAGCATGGATGTGTAATTGTGCATATGTGTGAGCTGGATGTGTAACTGTGTGTGAGCATGGATGTGTAATTGTGCATCTGTTTAACCCCTTAATAGAAAAAGGTGTTGCGCTTGTGTTGATTTTCAGTTTTCTTTCGTTGTATCAGTGTCACGTATCAATATATAGAGAAAGAGAAAAACAAACAAAGAATCATAGTGCTTTCCGCAAAATATGTAAAAATTAAAATAAAATCTTGATATGGTATTCCACTCACGTGAGAATGAGCAATGAGTTTGCTCTGACTTATTGGAGTATGTAGCGAGAAAAAAGCCGGCTTCGTTCCCGCCAAACGAATTGCTTTGAAGATACCCTCCTCGAAGGTTTACGTCGCCACACAGCCGTAGTCCGCACACAGCCGTAGTCTGCACACAGCCGCAGTCCGGATTTGGTTGGTATATGGACAAGGAGGCAGGGAGATGAATTGTAAATATATAATTTAATGTTTAAAAGAATATATAGCGTGCTTTTAAAAAAGCAGTCTATAGCGCGTCTAAGTCTCAGCGTTCCTTTTCAGGGTAAACGTTTTTCAGATTTAGCGCGATGACGGTGATCCAACACGCAAACGCGTTTCACCCAATAGGGCTTCCTCAGTGACGTGTTGGTTGGTTCTCTCCTCCCTCCTTAAATACTTGATCTCCTGTGTGGTTTGTTAATTGTCTCTCGTTACTTTGTATATGATTTCAATTAGTTCTCTATGACGTATCAATTGGCTATTGTTACATTGTATCAGATGTCAATTGACTCTCTAAAGTGCATTTTTTTAACCCTTATTCTATTACAACCGGTAGCAATAATGTATACTGTATTCATATGTTCCAATATGTATTTAAACAAACAATTGCAACTACGTCCATGCACTAACCAAAAAAATATAAGAAAAAATATATATATCATAAAATGCTATCTAAAATTTAAAATCTATACAATCTAATTTTTTAACTATCACAATTAAAACTATATATATCGAAAAGTATCAAAAGAAAAGAAATGTATAAAGTATTCACCAAATTATAATCTTCACTTTAGACCTCGTATTCACTAATTATACATATACCCTAAAAATTTAATAAATATGAAAAATCTTTTAAAATAAATTAAGTATATATTTTAGTGCAAATGCATAGATACAATTCGTACATGTTCATAATAAATGTCCATGTGGAATATAAAATATAAAATTACATATACATAAATAAATATACACATTATATCAAGCACATTAAATGTCAGCAGATATTCTAATCCAGAAAGTTAAATAAATCGAAGTCTTGATTTAGACCTTTTGGTTTTAGAGTCTTGAGGTCAAAGACCCATTTCATCTCTATCTGACCTATTTTTTTCACATAATCGCCCCCTCTCCAGTTTTTATGAACGATTTCAATTCCTATATATGTCAAATATTTCGGATCACTATTATGATATTTAGAAAAATGTATTGATACAGGATGATTGTTTTTCTTCAGTTTTATTCCTCTAACATGTTCATCTATTCTTTTGTGTAACGGGCGAATCGTTCTGCCTATATATTGCAAGCCGCATGGGCATTGCAATAAATATATGACTCCCTTAGTATGACATGTTATTAAGTGTCTTATTATATACTGTTTATTTGTAACACTCGATGTAAAATTTGTTATTGCATCCTTACTCTTGCAGAAAAAAACACCAAACTGTGTTCACCAACATCCCCCGGTTCCAACAAG